>CANUEY010666181.1:0-147397 GCA_948099555.1 Croton setiger
TATTATTATTATTATTATTATTATTATTATTATTATTATTATTATTATTATTATTATTATTATTATTATTATTATTATTATTATTATTATTATTATTATTATTTGTGAGCAGAAAAGTAATAGAAAATATATGAATGAGAAAGATGTAACATATTATATGTTGTTTTGTAGCTAATAAGCAATGACAAGTTGAGAAGTGTGGAGCATAGAGTAGTAGTTAGAGGGAATGAAGCAAGAGCTTCAGTGGCCTGTTTGTTCTATCCAAGCTCTGCTAATAAATTTAAACCTTATGGTGCTGTTCAGCAACTTCTTTCTGGCAATCCTCCCATTTACAGAGACACTCATATTACTGAGTTCATGGCTTACTTCAGATCCAAGGGCTTAGATGGCACTTCTAATCTCCCTCATTTCAGATTATTACCTTAACTTAATCACCCCAACAAACAAAAATTGAAATATATGTATTTGTATGTAGTACGATGAACTGGTAACAATATATTATGCAGTCAAAGTGTCATCTGAGAATTCGTCGAAACATCATATGTTAATTTATGTATTAGCCCAGCAGAAACTAAGCAAGCAGGAAGAAGAAGACAATGGAATCTGAAACACTGCAGGATTCAACTTCAAAACAAATTATGGGTTTAAAAATCTGAGTAAAAACAAGAAAAACCCAAAAGATGCTAATTCCACACTGTTAAGTAAAAAAAGATGGCCTTCTTCACAGAAATGTTTGCCTTCATTTCCTCCTTTCCCTTTTCTATTATTTGGAAAAGGCGGGAATACAAACAAGCTGCACAACTTATAACTTAAAAATGCCAATCAAAGATCACAAATTTACTCACTATTATACAAAGGAGCAACATCACAACTCAATCGACTGGTTTTCGCTGCTAGTTTGAAGTCTTCGGTTGCAATATCTGTACCAGCGACCATAGGATATCCATTCTATGCATAACTCTATTGTTCTGTCCCTGAAATGCAAGATGCTGGCAATGTTAGCTGCTGAAATAGAAATACAATAAGAAACATTTCGTATGAATCAGAACATCCCTACCTCAACCATGAAACATATCCATGTCTTTTCGCCTTGCATTTCTGTAATCCCTTTCAGAATTGTCAAGCCCAAGCTTCTGATAGCTTCAGCTATTTCAAGAAAATGACTGCATTCCTCACATAGCATCTGCACAATCAACCGTGATTCTTCAGAACGTAGAAAAATAAAGCTGAAAACTAAGGATTGTATGCCGCATTTTCTTGTTTCTTTCTTCCTCTTTAGTACTCATCAACTTGCTTTCCTTTCTAGATTTTATTGTAATTTCTTTGAATTTTTAAACGCACAATAAAGATGCTACATGAAGCAACTGTATATTTACTTTATATCTCACCGTTCCAGCAAATTTTCACATTGAACATGTTCATGTACTTACCTCAACAAGCATCTGCCCATTTTTGTTCAGGTTCTCTACTACTATTGAAGAAACTTTTAGGTGCCCTCCTACTTCCACAGCCCAACTTGAACCTTTTTCAAAATTTGAGTCTGCTCCCTTCTGATACATCTGCAAATGCAGTAATAGGACAAATAAATGAAACTGATATGCGATAATTAGCATGTTGTAGAATAATAGCTTCAAGGAAACAAGAATAGAGGTCACAGAGCAGAGTAGCAGGGTAAAAAGGGCACCGTGACATTGAAAACTTATCAACAGTGGCATAATAATTTACAAGTTTGTATTAATAGGTTAGAAGACATCTGAGGAAGCATAACACCAGCAGCAAATGAACCCAATGTATACATCAGGTAAAAAGAAAATCCTTCATTAAACACATGGAGGTTTCACAGAAGTATAGCAGCATCAGCACAGCGCCTACCTTAGACTCGGCACATTTATTGAGTTTGTCAGCATGTTTTGTGATGCTTTCTAAAAAGAGCATGTGCTTGATTGTGCGCTCCAGCAAAGAATCAATACTGCACTGCACAATTTTATTGAAATCTTTCAGTGCATATGTTGACATATAATTATCAGATCATCAAACTCAAGTGAACCATGATTAAGTTACCTTTGCCCCGTTAGGCACCAGCTCCCTTAGCTCCTTAATACGATCTTGAATTAGTTGTCTGTCTCTTGGCCTGGGCCTGCAGTTTTCACCAACTCGAGCCCTCTTTTTATTGTTCTTTGCTGGTTCAGAATGCCTATCCACCTGTTCGCTACAGATGCTAGGACCATTTGATGAAAATCCTCTAGAAGACATTGCAGCACAAACTCCTGTAGAACTTGAACGGTTCTGTGTATCCTCTTCAATAACAGACTGCTGATTAATTGAACAACCAGCAGAAGAGATGATACGTTTAGGCTGGCTAGAAGGCTCTGGCATTCTCTCAGTTGTTACCAAAGATTGCACTGATTTGCATACCGATCTCTCACTTTTCACGTCACTGCCGCTGTGGCAAACATTACCTACTACAGCTTCTAGCAGATTTTCTGAACCGGTATCAAATGTCATCTGGCTAATACTTGTCCCCTGTGTCACCTCCACAGTGTTCCCGGCTTCAGTCATCTCCGTGTCACAATCAAAGTACATGCACCCTTTTGAAAATGCTGGTCCTAGCACTTCATGCAGCTCACAGCCAGCAGAGAACTTAAAAAATGTGTTCGACGTGTCTAACTGGCTTGACTCAGCTTGATACTTTATCTTTTCCTCCAAATCTCTTTTGAAGTCTGAATCTGATGATCCAGGCATGTTCAACACCTCATTTAGGTAATTATCTAGGTTGTCAGGTTTCATTCTACCACAAACAGTAGAGTCAAGGAGGTTGACAGGGAAGTTTGTGAGATCAACTTCAACCTTTCCACTAGGAACTATAACATCACAGACAGTATCCTTAACAGAATTATCTAACAGAGGCACATAGATTTCAGACCCTCCACATGAATCTTTCCAAATACTAGCCTCCCCTCCAAATGTGCGGCCACCTATCAAATCTATTCCTACTTCATTCTGCTGTTCCAAATAGGGAATATCTGATCTAAGTTGAAGTAACTTGACACTTTCATCATTCAGAGGTGAGGATAAAACATGCCCTCCATGCTTATTTACCATTTCAACCATTGTATTATGATGTATGGTAGGAGAGGAGGAAAAATAAGAATTATCGCGTTGTTTTTGTGAATAAGGAAACGTAGGCAACTGATTATTTGACCCTTCCTTGTCCGCAGCTTTATCTAGATTGCATAGACTATGGGAAATGACCTCGGATCCTGAATGCAAACTGTTTGTAGATAAATCTGGCTGAAAAGAGTCAAGCAGTCAAATATACACGTTTCATTCTATAAACAGAGAACTAAAAACCCCAATTTCCACACATGCCATTAACATATACAGAAGGAAAAGAGGAGTTAGGGAGGAGAGTTTACCAGGTACATAGAAGTCTTCATATTATATTGAAGTAGGTTAGTAATGTGACCAATTGAGGGATCCTGAAGGGATAAAAAGACATCTTTGATATGGGCTACCAGCTTCATATTCTCCACAATCTGCCCCACTCAAAATAAACAAAAGAGCACATCAATATTTAACAATATTCACATGGCGAGCTTATTCAGTCGATGTAGAACAAAATGCATCAAAAAGTTGGTCAGAAATTGCCTTACTTTATTCAAAGAGCCAAGCTGTATAACTCCATATGGAGCAACAGCAACAACAGCAATAGTCTGCAAAGCAAGCAAAGATATTTCCGTCCATTTAGTATCTTATTTGATTGATAGTAGAAAATTAGAACTAGAATATTAGAAGAAAAACAAACACCACCATTTCAATTTTCCCCTATTTCTGATTTCAATAGGACAGAAATCAGAGAAAATTATGGAATAAGCAATCATGTTTAGCACACCAACCAGATGAGCCAAAAAGTTAGGTTGTGCACAGCAATAGCTTTTCACGTAGCTTTTCGTGATTTGACAAATCAAAATGCTGTGTTATTTTGCATAGCACTCTGTGATAGCATTTAAAATAGCTTTTAGAAGAGACTTCAGAAAGCATTGTATGAAAATTTGGCATTTAGCCCAAATGGCTGATAACTACTCAAAAAGCTAACCATGTAAAAATTAACTGCTTTAACATTTAGCACAAATACCTAACAACCACTCAAAAAGCTAAGCACTACTGAAAGAGCTAACCTTGCCTGCCAAACCTTAAAATAAGCTAAACAGCGTGTTTGGGGCACAAACTCATTGATAAAAAGTGCTGATCTTAATTTTGAAGTCATTATAGAACATGAAAGGAAATTTAAATGCGCAATAATGATTGACAAGAATTTAGACACTAGTTAGTAAGAATAAAAGCTTATATTAAGAAATAATGGCATGAAACTACAGTAAAAGAAAAAGGCATACCCTGATCCCAGCTGAAAACTGACTTTGCCAGCCATCAGAGAACTGAAAATTTTAACCCCAAGAAAATAAAAGGATTAGGAAAAATATAAAATAAATAAATTCTATAGATTTCTGGTAACCTAAATCTACTGTATTAGAAGAATAACCTTCACCTCAAATGATGAGATAGAATTAGTTACATGCTTATCTGCAAAGATCCATCGATGTTTTCCAGTAACTGCCACTTGTCCCACGATCCTGCAAAATAAAGCACCAGTCCAACTCCAAATCAACACTTAAAGTAAACTAGAAATGATACTGAAATAAACAAGAAATGTTTCTCTACAATGAAATGTTTTAATTAGTGCATATAGGGAAAGAAAGAAACATAGAAATCAACACAGAACAATATAAGAAATATCCATCTGTGAATCACGACATACCCTTCCCCAAGAGAATATACATGGTACGACATCTTTGCAACAGCTAATCCAAGCGGATCATGTGAATACTGCCCGCCAGACAAGTTTTCTAGTGCCCCTCCAAAGCACTTATTCTCAAAGGGATCATCTAGCTCACAATTTTCATAGTATGCATCTTCCCAAGTTAACACCCTGTTACATTAACAAAAAAACAATGGAAAAGAGTTAAAAGCACATTTAATTGAATCTTAACCTCAACAACTACTGTCTTATTTCCAAGAGTAGTTATATGCTAATTTTGGCAGTAGTTTTTTCTAGTTACACAAGCTACATGTCAAGCTTATGTAGAAAGAATATTAAGAAAAATGGCATCTCAGTATAGATCAATGAAACTTCAGAATCCCTTTCCAACATGCTTCATGTAATCATATCATTGAAATAATAATAATTTAAAAGCAAAACCTCGCAACTAAACACTTGCTATGCATCTACCTACGTGCACTAGTAGTACAAATTTGCTTACTACAACTAGCATCAGGGCATAAACAATATAAGAGCTCAATAATCACCAATTACATAGGTGCTCAGAATTAAGAACATTGAATTAGGACAAGATTTAAGTAAACTAGAAAAAGCTTACATTCGAGCTCGATACTTGAGCTTCCAGAACACAGCATACTTCCACTCAGTGTTGAAGCAGAGGCTCCTCAGTGTATTATGCAAGTCAATACCCATCATCCTCCTCCCTCAAAATTCCTAAAACCACCTCACCCCCTCCCCACCCCTACTAAAACGAAGCACTCCACCACCACCACTCTTGTCAGTTAAGTAAAACCAACCCCCAAATTAAAAACCCTACTTTCCTCCCCAAGCTAGCTTCCTCTGTAAGAGCCTCTTCCTGCTTGTTTTCTCCTTAACCCTGCTCGTGCTTTTATTGGTGGTCCTCCTGTATCCAAAAGCAGACGATCCCTACCCATTCCTCACAACACCACCCCCAACAAATAGGCTAAACCTCCCCACTAAAATCTTATACTACCTTGCACACAAATCTCAAAATTCAAAACTAATCACGAAGCTTGCAACATCAATAACTTCCATTTCAGAACACAAGTAGTTTATGCATTTAGCCATGATTCTGCTCTAAAAGAATACAACTTTATCTCTTTCTAAATCAAGTTAACACAAAAAATGAATTATTGAAGAAAACAATCTAGCTTATATCGGACGACATGGATCACTCAAAGTCTAAGCTCAATTTTGGAAGATACAGAATACACCCACAAGAAATCAAATGATTTATTTACTTCTCACTGTTCAACAGGAACACAGTAGAAATAGAAACCAAATGATTTCAACTTCTTCAAAAGGGCTGACTAAAAATTAAAACTTTTCAGTTAGAAACTTAAGACTAATGAGAATTGAAGTAAAGTTGGAAGCTTTCAGCCACATTCATTGCTAATAACTAAGAATTTAATAGAAACAAAACAAAGACAATTAAAAAAGAAAGCTTTTTTCCACTGGTTTTAGAGAGAGAAAAAAGAGAAGCTTGATGGCTTTTTTCACTGAACAGAGAGAGATAGGAAAGTTTTTTCTTAAGCAAACAACAAACAATATTGTTTTTTTTCCTTCTTGTGGAGTTGATTAATTAGGCATTTTATATGCAGCCGCTATTTTGCGCTTCCTGTTCACTTTAGCTTTTTTGACAAAATTGCTAATGCCACTTTCTCTTATCCTGCACACCCAGTACATTTTAGAACTCATAGTCTTCTTTTCTTCAACCATTCACACTCCTAAAAGAAACACTACACTAAGAACATAGAGAGAATAGGGTTTCATTTTTAGGGTGTTTTTGGAGATAGAAAGAAATATATTTATGGAAGCATTAAAATGGGCTATGAGTACACTTTCCAAGTAGTGTCATTTTATGGCCAACAAAATGATTTCTTATCTTTACCTACACAATACTACAATTTGTTTTTGCCTTTTTTCTTTTAAACCCATATGAACTTAACTTACCCTAACAACTCTTACCTCTTTTCAACAATCATTTTCTTGCCAAAAAGTTTTGACACCTAAATCCTACTTTCCCATTTTTTATATATACCTAAAGCTTTCTAATGGGTACATAATGAGGAAGAATTGAAATCTATCTTCCTGTTATTCCACTATTAGCTTGTTTGATGCACATTTTAAGTAGAGCATTTGAGAGTGATGATTGAGCTTAGTATGGCTATTTTCACTTTCTATTGATTTAGATATCTACCTTGAAAATTTTAATTAATACCCATATTTACGTAAGTATGTGGGAAGTATATCCAGACATCACTTAGTAGTGAACGGACTTATAATTTAATGAAAAATTCAGACTTTGAATCTTCGTCGCCGATATTCAAAAAGAAAATATTGAATAAGATTTTTTTTGGGATAAAAATATTTGAGTAAGATGGTCAAATTGGAGATTGCACTTTGAAATTTGTTAAAACCAAATCAAAGATAATCTATTTAATTAGATACAAACCAAAAATTAAAACCGCAATTTATGAAAAAATATAAAAATTAAATTAAATTCGAAAAATTATAAACTAAGAATAGCAAACTTCCAAAAGGATTCATAAAAATGATTAAAATTGGAAATAAATTTGCATGTGAATTATGATCTTATGACATATTAATGAAGAAATGTTTGTTGCAGCACACCTACTCAGCATCATTGTCCGAATCCCATCATTTATGTTTTAACAGTGGGGATTCATCCTTCTCGAGTGATTATTATTGCCTTTGATTTCTAATCATTTTATTCCTTTTTTTATTTTATCTTAATATTTTAGTTTGAATTTATCTTAATTAGTACTTTTTATTGAGAAAAATATGAACATAATAAGAAAAATATAAAAAATAAATGTATTATTAATTTAATATTAACCGTAGTAGAAATAAACAAGAAAAATAATAGTTAGAAAGGTAGACAGTGAAACGATCGCATTATCAAATAAAACAACAATTCACCAATTATAGAATCTGCGAGTTCAAACCCATTAGTTTCAACGGTGTTCTGCTTTGACCCAAAAACAAAATTCAATTTGTCGGAAAATAAATCAATTAGGTTAACCTTAGTTGATTACTAATTTGCTATTATTTAGGCATAATCATGATTTACTCAATTGTGTATGCTCCTTTTTCATTTTGCTTCTTGTAATTAAATTAGTGCCCTAGTAAAGGAAAAAAAATAATAATGAGGGATTCAATTGGGACCATAAAACATGATTTAATAGCTACTAATTTTGTTGTATATGTTAGTTATTTTACTAGCAATCAGAAAAAAATAATATTGTTTTGCGATATAATTAATCACTTTACCTTCCAATTAATATTGTTTTGCGATATATTTATACCGGATTGACCCATTAAGAAGTGAAATACTCTAAATGTGTATATTCTTCATCTACAATAATTAAACACTCGACATTTATTTAAAGGACAATAACGTCTGACCATTCATATCAACACGAGTTATTAATTTAATAAAATGGATACATAAGGATGTATGTTCTCCACTTGCCTCATTTGTTATCATCTAAAAACTAAAAAGGAAGATTTTATAGTTAGGTCAAAACATGAACTTATCAATATAATCATGCAAAATTTTGACCATTTGTCTTTATAGTTTAAAAAAGATTAAAACACTAATTTGGATGGATTAAAAAAAATTAGGGTTTTATTAAGATTGAATTAATTGGGCATTTTTAGATGCTTAGGGAATAAAGTCAACTAGATAATAATAATAATAATAATAATAATAATAATAATAATAATAATAATAATAATAATAATAATAATAATAATAATAATAATAATAATAATAATAATAATAATAATTTTATTCAAAAAATTAAAAAATAATTATAATTATAAAATTGATTATCTTAATTTAATATTTAATTTAAAAAGGGAAAAAGGAGAATAGGGAAGCAAAATCATCCTAAGTAGATTTTGCAGCTTAGCTTTTGAGTAACATGTAATCTTAGTCTCCTTTGTAATGAGTAATATTTGATATTTGATTTTAGTCAATTTAGATGGGCTTGAAAATGAATCACCCTTTTATTTTCCTTAGTGGCCATTACCTTAAAAAATAATTATTATTTTGGGTATTTTTTTATATATAATAAAATAAATATTTTTAAATTTAATAGTCAACTCAATTTTAATTAAACCTATTAATTACTTTATTAAAGGGTCAAATTGTGTTTATTTATTTAAAATGAAGATAGTGAAAAATAGTGTATTAGTAGTAGTAATTATTTAGGGTAATTACTTGGGTTTTTTTTTAATCAAAAAATTAAATTAGTGGCCCCAAGAAATCTAAGATTAGGGAATCTAATGATCATTAGCACCAAAAGAATATGATAAAAAAAATTAATTAACATATGGAAGATTCATCATTAATTTGATTGAATTGAATTGAAATTCACGTATAGTAATCAATAAAGAGGAATTTATTTTTAGGTTATCAAATAAAATGTTTTATCTAACCGTTAAAAGCGGCTAAAAATACATTTATTTATTAGCAAGAGCGTCAGTTTATCACGAGCGTTTTCAACGTTAGAGATACGTTCTTAATTGTTTACTGAATTACTATTTTTCGAGATAAATAAAATAAGTCTCGTAAAATAATCATTCCATCGATTATTAAAACAGATTAATATGCATTTATCACTAATGATATATTATTGTAGAAGGAAAAATTTCCCACATTTGGGTAACTTGATTAAAACCAAGTAAAGCTCCTTCTTTTGTAATTACCCATTTACATTCACTAAGACATCTATTACTATCTCTATTAGCATCAAATGCATCAAAATGTAAATAAAACTTATTATCCCACTCAATATCACAATAAAATAAGGTAGTTCCAAGAAAGTTTACACCAAAATGCCAATGAATTTCAGACCCATATCCCAATTTTGTAGAGCCAAGATCATCATCTTTTGATTGACAATGTATATTTATGGGTTTTGATCCATCTCCTAGATTATTGATCACTTGAACTTGTATTCCATGCACAAATATCATATGGTTTAAAATTATCAAAGGAATAAGAAACTTACTTGTTTTCTTCATTTCGTAAGGTAAAAAATTCGACGGGAAATGTAAAGAAGAAGAAGAATTATTATTTAGAAGTTTTTCGAAATTACGCGAAACATAAAATAACGTATTATAAACTAAAAATTAGCTAATAAACTTAGAAAATACCCTTATTATTCTATTTTTTTACATTTCATGTTTGATGGATGGGTTTGTTATATATATATATATATATATATATATATATATATATATATATGTATTGAAATTCAAGATTTTGATATATATTTAATTTTCTTTCTTTCATTTGTTGAAACACTCAAAGATTGTCTTTTTGGTAAGCAACCCATGTAAAGGAGCAGACTTTCATAGAGTTTAAGCCAATTTTAAGAAAGATTTTGCAATTTAAGCCAATAAACAGATGGGAAATTAATCATAATTAAGGATTGGTAATAATTAATTAATGGGTATTCAAAAAAATAACAAAAATTGAGTGAACCGGAAGAGTTGGTTGGGTCGAATCGGATGTCTGAAAATGATATTATTTCATGGACAACAATGTATCAATTTTTGGTGCAAATATGACAAAAAATAGGATTTTCCCACTTAAAAGTGACAATGTCAAGCTGACATTGGGAACTAATATGGTTGGATTGGGTTTGGTTGGGCTAAGATATGAAACAATTCCAATTTGCTCTTTCTTTTTTCGGTTCAACCTGGCAATTGGAAATCATGAACGGGTTGTTTAAAGTTGAACCCACTCTGTCTGTAGTTGACACCTGTCCCTGGAGCATGCCTAGTGGGAATACACGTGTCATTTTTTGAAGAAAATATAAAAGATTTTTTCTTGAAACTTCAAATCCATGAATTTATTAGCAGAAACTTAATTATATAGAAGAAGATGAATTTGGCATTTCGTACTTATTTGACTAATTCTGCATAATCAATTTTATTTTTTTATTAAAAATACTATAATTTTTAAATTTTAAATAATATTTTTTATAAACAATTATTAAATAATCAAACTTTAAGATTATTACAACAATTAATATTTAAAGAGTGAAATAATGAATTATTTCATTACATATATAAAAAAAAACTTAGAATTAAAAAGAAAAATAAGCTACAAATATCATCATTACATAGAATGTTTTCATCATAATTTATTATTTATAATTAAACGACTCAATTTAAATAAATAAATAAAATAAAAAAAAAACATGTTGCAATTACCAAATTACCAACCTTGAGGCCATCTATTTTTAGGATCCCATCTAGGAAATGAAAAACGTCTGGACTTCTTTGAATCAGAACTTCCCAAAGTAACAGTTTTTTCTTTCCTTAGAGCCCTTAACTTAGACAAGATCCCTCTCCGGCCGCCGCGGCCGCGGCGGTTCGGAAATCGATGATCTTCATAGTTATAAGATGGAGAAGAATTGAAGTAAGATTGAGGAAAAATCTCATCTTTAGTTCTAACACTATTGAGTCTTGAGTATCTTTGTTCAAGTGCTTGTTTAGGTATATTTCTTGCTAATAGTGGAGATGAACCACCCCAATTATTGGTTCCTAAAGAAGGGTGTTGAGGTGTTCTAAATTCTAATAATTCTCTTTCCCTCATCATCTTCTTTAATTACTTAATTATGTAATGTAATTGTAGTGTTTATTCCTTTGATTATGTGATTTAAGTATGTTTTATTGGAGAAAATTTCTATGGCATATATTAATTTTTTAACATATCATTGGGAAATTATTTTTATCTTGTGCTTAACGAAAAGATGGACGGATTAGAGCATAATATTGGAGTTTATTGTTAATAATATTATTATTATACTTTTAAAAACTAATATATTAAAGTTAAATGTTAAATGTAATTTAAGTAGCAAGTGACTTTCACCCGAATCGGGGTTCGACTCGTACCTTCTTTTAGAGGTGGCCACGGGCCTGGGCCCGTCGGACCACGGTTCAAGGGGTGGAACCAGAACCGGCCCGTCAAATCGCCGGGCCGGTGAAACGGCAGTTCGCGGTTAACCGCCGATTCGGTGGCGGTCCGGTTAACGGACGGTTTGGGAAGGCGGAACCTGCGGTATTGAGAGGCGGAACCAGCGGTCCAAGTCCGGTTAACCAGCGGTTCAAGTTCGGTTCATGGTTCCCACGGTTCCAATTCCAAAATTCCTTGAACCTAAACCGGCCCGTCCTCCGACGGTTCAGATTACGGTTCCGGTAGTTACGGTTTTTCGACGGGCCGGGCCGAAACGGCCCATGACCACGTCTACCTTCTCTTAAAATTAGACTAGATTATGAATATCGTATAAAAGAAAAGGAATTTAAAAAAGCTCAATTAATTTAACTATAATCAATTAGTTGCAGGCTTCGATGTCAACTCTGCCAAACAAGAACAAAATTTTCAAGTTCAAGAATTTACATCGAATGTATATCATGTAGGTTGGAACATGTTAATGTAATGACATGGCTAAAGTCATTGGAACCATAATTTCCATGGGAGGGCTTTGATCATCACCTTTTACAAGGGACCCCAGATTCAAAGTTTGCAGGGCACCCTGATTCAAATCAGAAGTATTCCTGTTCAACAAAACTGGGTCAAAGGTTCATTTCTACTTGTGGCAAGCTGCTTAACATGGTCTATGTGGTTCATTATGCAGGTTTATCTGTGCTCCTGTCTGTAAATACAGCTCATCATCAACTTGTAACTTCCATTAACAAAGAAGAAAACTTCTTAATAATAATATGACCACTTACCCTGTAGGTATATTCATTGAAGAAGTATCCTGCACAACTATCACTCGCTGCATGGATAAACTTCCTTGGGGGAGCACAATCAGCTGTCTTCACCTTGTTTATACAGCACAAACCCAAGCATGGTATATTGGTTTCAACATCAAATTCTGGTGCATTGCATATGCTGTAAGTACCTGTCAAACTTGCATAGCCTTAAGACAAGTCAATTAGCCACAAATCATGCAGTATATGATATCATAAGATGAATGACAGGGAATTGTTATTTGTTCTGTCACAATTTTTGCTCAACTATGGTGCACAAATCAGAAAGGACCAGTCTTTGTTACTATGTTCGCTCCACTTTCAACACTACTGGTAGCACTACTAGCATACTTTCTCTTCGGCGAAGAATTGCGAATCGGAAGGTAAACTGAAGCTAGATTTCTAAAGACAGGCTTTAAATGATTCCAATCTGTTCATAAAATAAAATACTAATACAACAGAACAATCACTGTAAAGAATTGATCGCAAGCAGCATCAGCAATTAACCAATTATCCATTCTCATCACTGCAATGCAAAATAAGGCTTGTGTATAATTATGCGAGAAACTGCAATTACAAAAAGGATTGGCCTTTTCCCCATCTAGACATTCTGTTAGTGCTAACATTTACTAGCATGTCAATTTGCTATGAACATTTACAAGATAACTTACAACCACCAAAATTAGCTCAACAAAAAGGTACACTATAATGCTTCTAACTAATTTTAACGTCTTCTGTCACTTTGCTCCTTCAAGTCGCGCTCGTATGGTTTCGGGGCTTGCAATTTTGTTGATGCTACATAAAAAGCAAAATTTGATGTCAAGCAAAGTTAAAGAACCCCCCAATAAATGCTAATGTAGTATATGTATTATGAATCTATACTGGCATCTATAAAATAGAAAAATGTAGCTCACTTGTCTTTTAAGAAAAAAGTTGAAGACTCACCGAAAGAGCAAGTCCCCACTAGATGCTGATTTTTCAGAAATCCATTCTGGAACAAGTTCAAGCAGCAGTTTTAGCTGGTCTTCTACTTCCCCTGCAAACAAAATAGCAAGGAGAGGTTAGCTTAAGCTGGCGAGATAAAGGAAAATCTTCTTTCTACTGTTTTGACTGGTTAACATTCTTACTTCTATCCATAATGTCAGAATGGCCAGCAATTATCTTGTGTATAAGCTCCTCTTTAGTGATTACTGTTCGATTTATGGACTGAAACAAGAAAAGCATCGTGTTGAAGAGCTTAGGCAAGCAGGCAATCATTTGTCGCCTCCTCTTTGCTTGTGATATGGCCGGATCATGCTCTTCTTGGATCTTTCGTTCTTTTTCTCTTATCTACAAAAGTGAAGTGAGGGTTAATTCCACCAATTGAAATCTTTCCTAGCAAATGCTTTTCATATTTGAAGCTATAAAATAATTCATATCAAAGTTGCAGATATATTCAAAATAAGCTTACCGATTGCAGAAGACTCTCAGGAAGAATATTCAGAATATCATCATCATCACTATCATTAACTGATAAATCCTCCATATTATTACGTTCATTCGCAGAATTCTTCATAGGAGTTTCAAATTTCAAGGATCTAGCTCGAGGCGCTCTTCTAACTAGTTTGTTGGATAAGCTAGAAGAATCCACATCTGGGCTCATATAACATCTTTTTGTAGGTTGCAACCCAGGTGTTGCAGATTTTAGAGTGGCAGGTGTTGAAGGAAGTTTCGAAGGTGTTGACTCAAAGATAGCTGCTTTTTCAGAAGAACCGTCTCCACAGTTTATGGAGTCCACATCTTTGCAAGGAGTTGCAAGGAGGCAAGACATAGGAACGCCAGTTGAAGAATCACAAAATGTCGAATCTTTGTTATCATCAGTTATTTCAGATGATACAGTAGTTAAGTTTGGTGCTGACAAGCTAGCTTCCTCAGGAATTGGGAAAATTAATTGCTGCGAGCAAGTCTCAGTTGAATTTAATTGAGTGTTTTCAGATTCACTTCTTGCAACTTTATGGGAGAAATGGCTCTTGAAAGATCGTGGCAAATGAGATGCCCCTGCTGCAGGTTGATGATTCTCTAGCTGCTCAGTCTCGACAAGTAATGATAAGGAGCCATGGCCTACATTTGCATCAACCGGTTTAACAATCTCCAAAGCTGGTTGCTTCGTTCGATTAAATGGCTCTGGCAGGATTGCTTCAGGAATATCATCACCCTGTAAGAAACGGAATAATTATTTAGGCCAAAACACAGTAAAAGCAACAGTAACCAAGTAAGAGCAGAACACTAAGACTGAAATTAAAGATACAAACAAATCTGAAAATGAGAGGAAATTCCCATCTAGGAAAAAAGCATATACTTCACTTTACTGAAAATTTGAAATTTGGATTAACTAGTACTACACAACATCCTAAGCTTGCATTAATCATATGACAAATAAGAACACGTTACAAATGGAGACAAACTAAGTACTTGAAAACAGCTAAAAAACCAATAATAAAAGAGAGAATCAATCAAAAAATTAGATACCGTAGGGTGAGCTTTATAAAATTCTGCAAGACGAGCACGAAAGATCTTCCTCAAGTGAAGATTCTTGCTATCTGCTTTCGAATTCTGATCTAATTTAATAGCATCCGCATCTACATTTACATAAAGATCCGGCTTCATACAGCTAGTTCTCTCATCAAACATGAGTACCCTTTTTATTTCAACCGCTTCAGGCAGTATATACTTCAATTGAGCCAAATTTCTATGAGAAAATCTCCTATAAATCGAAAATAAGTCCAACAAATCAGTTAAACACCATTAAAAACTTTAACAAATCAGAAATTACCACAGCACTTACCTGTCAGTCAAACATTCGATTTTGGGGCTAATATTACTGAAATTAGTCATTGAACCCTTCAATCGCAACAATCGAATTGAACTATCCAAGCTATCAAAAAACTCTCCCAACATCTCATATCTGAAGAGAAGAAGCAAATGCATATAAGGAAAAATTACATAATCGTATTCAGGTAACTAGATCTGACCCAGATTTCAAAAAACTTACTTCTCTGGAATCTTTGCTGAACCATCATGAACTGTAGCATTACGTTGCTTGATGGCCTCTCCCTTAGAAGATTCCTCCGTCCAAGACGAGATCTGTCGTCGGGCTGATTTAACGATCTGATCGGTCTGATTACTAACCGACCCACCTCGATTACCTTGTGCGACCTTTCGGATCTCTTTAACCGATAGTGCAACCCGGGCGTTCCGGAGGCGGGGAGGAAGAGCCGACGGTGGCTTGTCCGGAGTTTGGGTAGCGATTGAGCTTGCTGCTGCGGCGGCGGATTTGGATTTTGGGGTAGATTGGAGTGGTTGTTTCTTTGATTTGAAGGGATTTAACGGCGACGCCGCAGAAGAGCGTGAAGAACTCATTTTTGGCTGATACTGTGATTATAATTTGGAGGGAAAGTTAAAGGAGAGGGATTATATATTAAGGGTTCCTTTGGCGCGGAAATGCTGAGTTGGAGCTTTGCCACGTCATATTCCCGCCAAATCGAGACGTTGCCTCCCGCGGTTTCTATAATTGGGTTGGAAAATTGAGCCAATGGGCTATTATCCAATTTCAATTATGGGCTCATGGGCCAGGATTGCCCGTCGATTAAGCAACTTCAATGAAAAGTCAGGGGAAGGGTACAGTGGAAATTGTTAGGGGAAGAGGCAACTTTTGTTTTTCTCATTTCATTTGCCAAAATTGCTTTGTTAATAACTTAATTTCATTAGCAAGGGCTAATTTGGGAATTCCATTGCTATTTTTATATCAATGTATTGTCCCAACTTTCGATGTGGCTACAATCAGCGAAACCGGATTAGTTAAGTCCTTGATATGCCTAAACTATATATTGTCTAAGCTACTGGGTGCAAATGCGAAAAAAAAAAAAGAAATCTACTCTAATTTAGAAAGATCTTTATTTTTTTAGTATTGAAAGTGGGAAATTCGAAATATAAGCAATACCAATTGAGTAGCTTGAATTACAACTTGAATTATCGGAGACAAGAGGACGAATCTCAATTTATAACAAGCGAGTGAATTTTATCGACAATGTTAATATATGATAATATCGAGTCTTTAAAAAATATTAACAAATGAATCTATAAATATACTTTTTTTAAAGAGATTGAAAGGAGTTGCTATTAAAGAGTTATGAATGTTATAAATCATCAGTGTTTTTTAGAGTCTGTATACCGAAACTGATTAAAACTCTTTGTTATTTTTCACGAGTGTATTTAGCGGAGATCGAACTTGTGATTCTTTTCACAAATTTTAACACAATTAAATTTCGAAACTAAAAGTTTACAATATAATTTAAAATTTTCTAAAATAAAAAAAAAAAAACCATTGAAGCCCTTAAAATAAATAAAAAAAATTCAAAATTGGATTAATTTTTCCCCCAAACCTAAACAAAAAAAAAACAGAAGTACAGAAGGAATTACTGAACTTAACGTATCCTTCTTTTTTACGAACTCTTCATATAAATAATAAAAACTCTCTCCAAAACCTTTTTTTTTTCCCTTCCGATAAAATTCCTAATTAAACAGACAAATTCTTCAAAAAATTTTCTTTTCCTATTTCGTTTACGCAACCAAACACCCAATTCATCTTTTCTTCTTTCTCTCTTCTCTTCGGTTTGTGGCACAATTGAGAGTTTTCCAGTTCTTCACCGCTTCAACTTCTATCTTTCTTTCTCTGATACAAGCTCCTCCCTTTCAGCTTCCTCTTTGCACCCCATAATCATCTAATTCCTTTCTTCTTTTCGACTTCACTGCAATTATTTTTTTACTTGGTGGCTTCATTCAATTCCTATCGTTTATTGTATTCAAAGCTTATTCCCAGCTGGGTCTCAGGTAATTTCGCCATGTTTGTCGTTAATGAATTGGATTAGCTTTCACGGTCCGTCCTATAAAAACAATGCTAAGAAAAAAATTTTAAATTTTTTGTTGGGTTTCGGATAGGAATATAAAATTTAGGCATTCTGGTTTTGTTTGATTTGATTTTCTTAATTAATATTTTGCAATTGGGGTTTACTTCTAATTGTCTAATATTAGCTCATATTGTGCTTAAAAGGTTTAGAAGGTGAAGAACGTGGCAAGTACTTCTGCTTTTGAATTTTAGCTTTATCTGATCAATGCAAATATTCAATCTTTATAGAGGAAATCTTTTAATATTTGCCACTTATTTATGTCACCTGTTCTTGGGTTTTACTTTATTTAGAGGTTTATGAATATGTCATGTCAACTTAGAGAAAAGAGGTTCTTATTTGAATGGAGGTTTGGTGGAACATATATTGTAGCATAACTTTTACATTGCTTGGCTGTTGCTAAGAGATTAGTAAATTCAAACTAGTCTCTATCTAGTGAAAAAAGACCCGAGCTTTAGCTAATTCAAGTATTAGTATGGACGGGTAACATATATTTATTAGGCCATCGGTATTTGAATAGAGCTTAGAGCTTCCTATCTTTATTGCCTTATCTGTTACATTGTGTAAAATCTTACTCAAGAAACTTTGTAATCCACTTTGAGTAGATAATATCATCCAATTTATTATTTCTGTTTGCCATGTTTAAATTGTCGAAACTTAGCTGGGGTCCAGTTAAAATGTTCGGGGATATGGCTATAATAGATAACAGGGTTGTTCTAATATTTGCTGTAATGGGGTTTTTATAATGTTGGATATAGCTATGATTGGAAATAAAACTGTATTAGTATGTTAAGTTAGTTTCATTGGGTTAGTTTAAAGATGTTTAAAGGTTCACTTGTATCAACTTTCAGTAGTTTATATCAACAGACTATTGCAGTAGTAATCATTAACGTAGCACTAGTCATTTATAGAAAAGCTTAGATGGAACAATAGCAATTTTGTTAGTGATAGTGGCGAGTGTTATGCATGTTATGAAGTCTGAAATTTAACTGATGGTGACTCGCTGCAGCTATTTGAGACATTGAGAGAATGATATTGATCCTCACTCACAGACAATGAAATGTGATCATTAATTAAATCTGAATTCCTTATTAAATCCGTTAAGCATTTTCAGATAGATTTAAAAGATAGTAGTATGTTGTACTGCTTTTGAAAGTAGTTGCTTTGCTTTGATGCGAGAATGTATTTTTATTTGCATTTTTTTTTTTGGTTAACAAATACATTGAATTTCTTTTCCTGTTCTTTTTATAGTACAACTGGGGACATCCGAGTTTTATTTCAGGAAGACTAAAACTTGAGCTTTGGCAGATGAAAAGGTACTCACTTGATAACAAGCTGTTGGAAAGATTGTGTAAAAATTGCTGAAAAACATAACTGTGGTGTCATCTAACTTTCCTATTAATTGAAAAATATCATTTTGGCATAAAAGTACTTGATATCTTAGTATCGTGATTCTTGACTTAACAATGTTACCATATGTTAGATCCTTCATCTTTGTAGGAGTTTATATGGGGCATGAATGATAGGTAATTAACTCAATATGAAGTGAACAACTTGAATAAGTCGCCTTAACTCTTTGTTAATTGACCCCCTAAATGAGTTGCTTGGCACTTGGTGTAGCTCTTTGTTGATTGACCCCAAAACTAGAAAAGCTTCTTAAATAAGTAGAGTTAGTTTATTTGAATCCTTAATAAATTAGGAAAACTAAAAACTTATGTAGCTTTCAATCCTAAATAAATAAGTTAAAGCTAGAAACTTCCTATTTAGCATCAAACTGTATAGAATGTATCATCATCCTTCCAAGCTTTCCCCACTTGTTTCTTGGCTGAACTGAACTCTGACTGATATTATGCTTAGTTTCAGTCAAGATGTGATTTTATCTCATTTTTCTTCATTTACAGAACTTTCTCATAAAAACCTACACTGTCTGGGGGATGGACTGGTTCTCTTTGCCTACTGTTACAGTTTATGAATGATGTTCAATAGGCAGAAGGCTTCTAATGCTCTCAGCATATTTAGATGGAGATTACAAGGTGAATCAACTTTGACTGCAGGCTTGCTTAACGATGTCCCTCCAGAAATTGAATTGTCCGACTATGGAAGGGTGCCAAGTCCTGGCAGTGAGAGTCCTTCAGGGCTTCTTAATGGTGAAAGCTTGAATGTAGAACCAATTGCTGATTTGGACCTGTTCTTTGAAAGGGTATACAGTTACTATTGTGAGAAAGGTCTCTGGTGCATTATCATAAAGTGGATTGTTGAACTTCTGAGTCTAGGTTTCACTATCTGTTTTTCCGGATTTTTCTTATTATATGTTGATTGGGATGGTCTTCGTAATGCTAAATGTGGTATGGATGCTGTTGAATCTGGTATCAAGCCCTGCGATCTCGCGAAAGAAGCTTTGCATCAACATCCTTTAACTCCAATGACAATTTCAAGAGCTATTATTGTAGGATATTTGGGATTATTTTCTATCTATTGGATATTCTGTTTTTTGAGGTTCTTTGCACAATTAAGGGACATTCTTGGGATCCGTCACTTCTATAACAACAGGTATGCTTGATTTGGTTTAACAAAACTGTTTGTAACACATCTGACTTAAGTTTGTGTTTAGTGATTTTGTTATATTCCAATAAGCAATGTCATTATCTTTCTTGCAGTCTTCATGTCACTGACAATGAGATTCAAACCATGCCTTGGGCTACAATTCTTGAAAAAGTTGTACACTTGCAACGTTCACAGCAACTCTGTGTGGTTAAGGACCTCTCTGCTCATGATATAGTGATGCGACTGATGCGGAAGGAGAACTACTTAATTGGAATGCTCAATAAAGGTGTGCTTGCTTTTCCAATCTCTCCATGGATTCCAGGTGCCGGTCCAGCTGTCAAATCTGGTTCAAATGGAACAAAGTACTGCTTAATGCTTACAAAGACCCTTGAATGGACCTTAAATTGGTGCATATTGCAGAGCATGTTTGATCGGTATCCTTAGTTGACTGGAATTCTTGTTCTACTCTTTGTAGATTTTGTGCATCCTTTCCTGATTGCAGTAAACTTTTTTATGCAGAAACTTTTGTCTTAGGAGGGACTTTATTTCTAATCCTAAGACCTTAAAGAAAAGGCTTATGGTAGTCGGGCTTGCGATGCTGCTTCTTTCACCATTTCTGGTCATTTTCATGCTCGTTTACCTCTTCTTAAGGCATGCTGAGCAGTTCTATAATCATCCAAGCACAGCATCATCCCGAAGATGGTCAAATTTGTCAAGGTGGATTTTCAGGGAATTCAATGAGGTACTGTTGTGTTGCTTAGGATTCCCTGATAAGATCAGATGTTGCCTTTTTCTCCCTACTGCTTAAATTTACATGTGTTTTTATCTGCCTATTTTCAAAATTTGATCACTATGTCTATCTATTTAGTATTTGAAATTGTTTCTGCTATTTTCATGTATGATTATTACTGTGACTTAAATTGATAAAATTGCTTGAGATGATTTTATTTTGGTTAGCCTTTTTGTAAAACCAAACACCTCTAATGTTCCTAAGAAATTTGCTTACCTTGTTTGGTGTAAATTCAAGACAATATGCATCATCGCCGAGTGTTGCTAATAATTTTACAATTGAAGGTATGCTTTGCCTAGATCTCTCTCTTTCTATGTGAGCATGTGCACTTGTGTCTCTGTCTGTCTTTTTTTTTTTTTTGGGCGTTAGATTTAGATTGTAACTTGTTATGAGGGATTTCATCACTGAGATGTAGTTTCACATTACTAAAGATTAACAGTTCGTTTCATTTTCTATTCATTTCACATGCATAGAATTCCCTTCAAATGTTCAATGATTGAAGTTGAATTTTGTGTTGCAGGTTGATCATTTGTTTAGGCACCGTATCAATGGAAGTATAATTCATGCTTCAGACTATTTAAAGCAGTTCCCCTCACCTATTATTTCTATTATTGCTAAGTTTATATCTTTTGTTTCTGGTGGGTTTGCTGCTATCCTGATCATCATTGCATTTCTGGAGGAATCACTGCTTGAGGGCCATGTAATATTTCTCACCTTACTAACATAAAGGCATTTGATTACATGCATATTATTACGGTGATGCTTGTCCACTTTCTGGATTTATGGGTTTTTTATTTTAAAAAATTGCAGATATTTGGTCGCAATCTGTTCTGGTATGCTGCTGTTTTTGGAACTATAACTGCCATCAGTAGGGCTGCGATCACAGATGAACTCCTTGTACTTGACCCTGAAGGGACTATGTCTATGGTGGTCCAACACACACATTATATGCCAAAGAGATGGCGGGCCAAAGAAAATACTGAGACTGTCCGGATAGAGTTTGAAACCTTATTTCAGGTAATAATGCATTAATGCCAATGTGTTACATGAGTGACTAAACTAAAGATGTTCAAGCCTGACAACCACATGATAAGAAATTTCGTACTTTTTTTGGCTTACCATTTGCTATTCTGTACTATAGTATACTGGGATGATGTTACTTGAAGAAATGGCATCGATATTCCTCACCCCGTTTTTGCTCATATTTGTTGTTCCAAAGGTATCTATGCAATCTTGATAGATTATCTCTCTTATTTTTTCCGTTGCATGTACATATTTTGGTGTTTTTTATCTGACTGTTGCATTATTTTGCAGCGGGTGGATGACATCTTGCAGTTCATTGCAGATTTTACAGTAAATGTTGAAGGTGTTGGCCATGTGTGCTGGTTAGTCGCTTCGTCTATTATTTTATGATGATTTCAGAAATTTAAACAGCTACCAATTTGTTGGCTTTTTTTCTTTATCTTAACATTGACAATATCTAATGATTGACTACCTGATTTATATCAGTTTTAGTGCTTTTGATTTTCAAAGCTATGGAAATAGCAATTATGGTTCTCCTTACCATACAGAGCACAATCAGAGGAGCTCTCAGGGCAAGATGGAGAAATCCTTTTTGAGGTATGTTATGTTCATAGCAATTTTGTGCCTACTTGTTTAAAGTGAGCTACTTCTTAGTTAAATAGCTTTTTAATAAGCTACTTCTCTTTATATGAAATTAGACTGTTCCAAGTTATCTAAAGCAAAAAAAAAATAATAATAATAGTCATTCAACATGTCGATATGTATAACAAAATTTTCTCTTTGGACAAACTACTAGAGATGTATCATTTTTGCTCTAAATTTCGTGTTATTATTCTTGGTATGTACTTCCTTCTTTTTTCCCTTTAATATGCTTAACCTTCTCTATTGGTGCATTTGCTTGTCTGCAATTCACATGTTCAAACTATTTCGATCTCGTTTCTGCAAACTTTGCCCTGTCCTCTTAATTTCAGTTTGGATGGGGTGAGAAAGGGGTAATTAATTGAACTGTAAAGGATGATTAAAAGAAAAAAAAAAGAAAGAAAGAAAAATCATTTTGAGAAAGATGTTTTGTTATTGTCTCATGGTTAAAATTTTCCTTTGAACAATCTCTTATTGTTACTTGTATAATTCTATTGGTTGCAGCTTTCAAAGCAGCTATCCTTCATGGGAACCTAATGATGAGGGAAAGCAATTTTTATCAAATATTCGAAATTTCAGGGACCAAAAGTTGCAGGGGCATAGAATCAGACACGAGTATTCACCTCCTAGAATGTGGCAAGGAAGCCCCAGTTTGAGAGGCCCTGGGGTCAGGAATTCTCCCATATCTAGGGATCCATATAATGCTCCAGGACTTCATTTAGGTTCTTTGTGGCTAATTGATGAAGATCAAAAGAACCATCCATACCTTCTGGATTGGTACTATACCTCACAACCTCATTCGTCCACTAACCATACAAAACACAACCTGGCAGTTCCATTTGAAACAACAGAGCAACAGCATGAAGATTATTGGATGTCAACCAACTTGCCTCACAATGATGCAAGATATGATGATGACTTCTGGCGTGGCCATAAGGAAGATCGAATAGAGTCCCATTTAGGGGCATCCACTTCTACTCCTTTCTTTCGGGAAAGTGTACTCCAACAAGAATCCAGCAACTTTGCACATTCAAATAAGAGTCATTGGTGGGCTAGAAGTGGTGGACATGGTGCCAATCCCCAAACTAGTTTTCTTGAACCTCCCGAGTTCAACCGCTTTACATCAAATGATTATTATGATCATTTTTCAGATAAAAGCTTAGAGGAGCAACAGCACCACTTGGATTGGGGGATTTCTCGTGGGTTGTCGCGGACTCAGTTTATGGATGATGACCTAGAAACAGGGGAAGTAAATCTTCATTTCGATGATATTTATAGCAGACCACCTGAGACTCCCACTGAATTTCGAGAGCCTCCGAGCTTTTGAATTCGACTGTCAAATTTCAATTACCTCTTGGTAAGTTAAGTTTGTTAAGAGGTAATTGTTTCCAAATTATGTGGGATGCATACAGGTTTCCAAGAATGGAATGGATTGATTAATTTTATGTGTAAAGAAGGAAACTCTGTATTCTTTGTTGTATATAAATTCATTTATGGGGTTAGATTTATGAAATAGGCCTCTCAAGTTGAACTTCAGAAGGTTTGTAAGCCTTCTGATTCTGTAAAAACCATTAAAATCCATTGATACATTTACATTCATTTCGTTCTTTTGTTTCGTTACCTGCTTGTAGAAGAGAATCAAAGGAACTTACACTTGAATTTGTAAAAGAAATGATACAATACATCCAAAAAAGATTAAAACAGGCAAAAAAAGGAAAAGAATTTGCAGAAAATTGTCTGAAAACGTCATTATCAACTAACAGTTGATAACTAGACAAAGAACCTGACTACTACAAACTGGGCAGTATTGCAGAGCCTTAGACGACACCCTCCATCTATCTTTTCCGAATGTCTCGAACAAAACGACACTGTGGCTGCAATATTCAGTTTCTGGGGAAATCTTTCGGCCATTTTCAGATGTTAAACTTGGTTTGGTCAAGATTTGATGGTGCTGCTTCTTGTGCATGATTTTGATGTGATCTTGACACATTCCGAGCTTAGCTGCTGCATTAGGAAATGCAACGAAATGCTTCAAGAGAATGCGGATCAAGAATTTGACGCTCACAATTGGGGACATTATGATTTTTCTCTTTCTGATTCAAAGAATATTATGAGTGTTCTTGAATCTTGAAGAGAAAATTGTAATGGAAAATAGGGGTTGATAATAACGGAAAGCATGTAAAGAGGAATACTAAATAACAAAAAATAATGGCAGTTATAGTACTGTTTAGGACTTTTTTTTCTCAGAGAGTTGTAAATTGAACAGTTAAACGACGTCGTTGAATAAGTCTTTAGCTATGCTACACGTCATTTGGAAGAACATAAGAAACCGAGGGTTTGGGGTTTTGCCGAGGGTTTAAACGCGAAACAATAACAAATAATCACAAAGAAAGCCATTTTCGCAGGAATTTCACTAACCATCTCCAAACCCACCATGAAAAGAGCTTCAATTTCGGTTCTTTCTCACCTTTCTCGCCGGAAAACCAAAACGTTAGCTCCTATTCTTTCCAGAAACTATATTTGTAACTCCACCCTCACTTCTTCCTCTTCTCTCCACTCACCAACCAAGGATCTCATTCCTTGCGCCAAAACTAATGGCCTTTTCTTCAGAACCCCACAATTCCAGGCAAACCCATCCCGAAATATTGACACCCTGGTTGAAACAAATCCTCAAATCTCCTCTAGACAGAGGAAAATAAAGGAAAAATCTGAACTTGAAGAGAGTTTTGAGTCTGCAGAGACAGCTGAGGAGATGCTCCAGATTTTTAAGCAAATGGAGGCTTCTTTTGATGAGAAAGAACTTGGTATGGCTTCATTGAAAATTGGGTTAAAGCTTGATGCACAAGGTGAGGACCCTGAAAAGACTTTATCTTTTGCTAGTAGAGCTTTGAAAGTTCTTGACCATGATAGTAATAAACCTTCCTTCGTTGTTGCTATGACGTTGCAATTAATGGGTTCTTCTAATTATAGCTTAGGAAGGTTTAGTGATAGTTTAGGTTATCTAAACAGGGCTAATAGGGTATTGGTTAGTTTAGAGGAAGAAGGAAGTATTGATATAGACGATATCAAGCCGGTGCTGCATGCAGTGCAGCTTGAATTATTTAATGTGAAAACAGCAATGGGGAGGAGAGAGGAGGCTTTAGAGAACCTTAAGAAGTGCTTAGAGATCAAGGAAATGACTTTGGAGAAAGATAGTAAGGAATTGGGTGTGGCACATAGGGAACTGGCAGAGGCATATGTTGCAGTTTTAAATTTTAAGGAGGCATTGCCATTTGGGTTGAAGGCATTGGAAATACATAAAAGTGGATTAGGGGAAAATTCTGTGGAGGTTGCATATGACAGGAGGCTTCTTGGTGTCATCTACAGTGGGTTTGGGGAACATGAGAAGGCACTGGAGCAGAATCAGCTGTCACTAATGATTTTGAAGAATTGGGGTCTTAATGCCGATTTGCTTCGTGCAGAAATTGATGCTTCAAATATGCATATAGCATTGGGCAGGTATGATGAGGCTATTGATGCTTTGAGGGGTGTTGTTCAGCACACAGAAAAAGACAGTGAGACTCGAGCTTTGGTGTTTATTTCAATGGCAAAAGCTCTATGTAATCAAGAGAAATTTGCTGACTCAAAGAGGTGTCTAGAGCTTGCTCGTGGGATCCTTGAGAAGAAAGAAACAGTTTCTCCAGTTGAAATTGCGGAGGCATACTCAGAGATAGCAATGCAGTATGAAACTATGAATGAATTTGAAACAGCTATTTCATTGTTAAAGAGGACTCTTTCTATGCTTGAGAAGTTCCCACAAGCACAGCACTCTGAAGGAAGCGTTTCTGCTAGAATTGGGTGGTTACTGCTTTTGACTGGTAAGGTGACTCAGGCAATTCCTTACTTGGAGAGTGCTGCTGAAAGGTTGAAAGAGTGCTTTGGTCCTAAGCATTTTGGGATTGGTTTTATCTACAACAATTTGGGGGCTGCATATTTGGAGCTTGATAGACCACAGTCAGCTGCACAGATGTTTGCAGTTGCTAAAGACATCATGGATGTGGCACTTGGTCCTCATCATGCCGATTCAATCGAGGCGTGTCAAAACCTCTCAAAAGCATATGGTGCCATGGGAAGGTGAGATAATTCTCCGGTTTCTTTACAACCATATGGTATTGAATTTTTTGCATTTCTGAAACTGTCACTCTAATTACATAATAACTACTCTTTTTGTTATGTCTTTTAGTCACTTCCTTTTTTGAAGCCTTCGCCATGGGAATCACATAGTTGTCATTAGGTTTGTTTATCATTGGATTACATGAGAGCTTAGAGAAACATACATGAACATTCTTTTATCTTCATCTCTTTCAATGGAACCCTGCTGTGATGCAGTTACTTATAAAGCTTTTAAGAAACCCAAGTACCACACTCAGTTTATCTTTCCTTAAATGTTTCTTTTTTTTTTTTTTTTTGTGTGCCCATGCTTATAATTGTTTTCTTTCCTCATCTTATTTTCTGCAATCTTCCCAAATACCTATCTTGTCTGGTCACAGAATTTCTGGCATTTTGGATCTTTTAGTGTAAGAGTTCCTTAGTTCATATGTCAATTTTTATAACAGCAGTTTTCCGTAGTGGGGTAATGGACCAGAAACAGTGGTTTGATATATTGCAATCAGAAAAATGTAACTTTACTAATACCTTCGAGCATTTCTTGGAACGTTTTTTGGTTTTTGATAAGCAACCATTTTAGCAAAGCTACATGTGTACATGCCCATTTGCATTCATCATGGCAGCAACTGAGTGGTAGAAACCAAGTGGATGTTAAGGGTATTTTTATGCTTTGGTCATCAGAATCTCAATCTCTTACTATTTTTTTCCTTTGATATGCCAGCTATGCCCTTGCAGTCGAATTTCAGCAGCGGGTAATTGATGCCTGGGAAAGCCATGGAGCAAGTGCACAAGATGAACTTCAAGAAGCCCGGAGACTTCTTCAACAATTAAAAGCAAAAGCTCGAGGGGCATCCATAAACGAGCTCCATACAAAAGCTTTGCCCTTGCCTCAGAGTAGCCCCTCTGGCAGAAACCTGGTGCCTGATATTCCTCTTAACCAGAAGTCAAGAAGCATATAATCTAATTATACTTAGCAGATTGCTGCATTTCTTGTTTGGGTTAGTTTTTTTCTTCTGATGTTAGTAAAGAGGGTTTCTCACTGCATGTGATGATTCTTTTCCCCTTCTTCATGTATTAACAACTATCACTTTCATGTATACAGAAGTGGCTTTTATTATTCAAGTAACTGAATAATATTTGAAATAAAATGAAGATCACTTCCAATTTGTTCTGCTTTTCAAGTCATGCATTTTTTAGTAATTTTTGTCCGCTCTCGAATTGAAACTCTCCGTTATTCCCTGAGACCATATTCTATATTTATGCATAGACTTACCTCGTGCAGTCACAAAATTATGCTTCTTCAATAATGATGTTGTTCTTGCTGCTTCTTGCCTCACGTGATATGTAAATTTAATCTGCTTCTAAAACTATTCTGTCTGATTGATGATTCTGATTTCTGGGTTTCTGGTTGGTGAGATCTCTGCATATGCATTGTGACATGTTTATTCACATGGGACTCTACGAAGACCATTTGAGGAAGATTATGATTAATTAATTGTAGAAATTTAGGTTTCTCTGTGGAGTTCTGCATTACTTTTCTTCACTGAAATCAAGAAAAATCCTACCTTCATGCATGTGGCCCGCTGCTGCCTTTCACTTTGTTAGGAAATAATGTCACTTGGAATAATGCTTGCCAGGCAGGAGTCAACTTCAGGTAATTATGTTTAATTGCACACTGCTTCTTTATTAAACTTTGATTTCACCTTTGAATATATTGATGATGCTCATGTCAATAAGATAGCGTTACTCATGAATCATCATGTTTTATTAATATATGCATGTTACTCTGTTTTTTCCACTTATGATATTATTATGAGGTTAATTGGGCAAGCCTCTTTGGTTTCTGTTGCTGGGCAGAGGCAGACAACTAGAGCTTTGCTTGAAGAGATTATTCAGTGTCTCATGTCTGAAATCCATAATGAAACAAACCTAGGCAAAAATCATACTTTTATGCTCCTTACCAACACTACCATAATTATTAAAGAGAAAAAAAAGGATGGAAATCCTTTCCTTGAATCCTTAGGTCCCTTCTGCCATGACTGGCCACCATGATCAGCTTCTTCCAGACTTCCACTAGCCTCCATATCCTTTCTTTATCTCTTTCTCTCTCAAAATCTCATGATGGAGAGAGAAAGCCATCGCTATATAGTGGTTTAGGCAATAATTCTCAGTCCCATGCTTACATTCCATTCCATACTTTTTATCATATGAATCAAAAGTCACCTTTTCTTATCATCTTGACAAGTCTGTTTGGATTGAAGTTAAAGTTTAGACTGAATTGAAAGAAATACCAGTATTGCTTAGCTATTCTGTATTTTTTTTAATGATTAGAAACTGATATTTGCCTTAAAGTAAAACTCTAATGACTTCTAATCAACGTTTCAAACACTATTTTCCTCAACAACAGTCAAAATAACAATGCTAAACAACAAACTTTACATGATTTTCGGAAAATTCTGTTCGCGCTGCTTGAAAAAACCCAGATGTGAAATGAAACTAATGAACCAAAAGAAGTTGATAATCTCACTCATTTCTCAAACTGAATAGGAAAAACAGCTTTTCTGGATCCTCTGATACGCCCAAATGGAAACAATGTTCTTCGAAAGCTGCTATTACTGTTGCTACTTCCTTCATTAGCATTAATACCTCTCTGATGTCTATTCTGTTGAAAAATAGATTGAACACTTAAATAAAGCTGCCGATCAACTGCAGAATCCAGGGAAAAGGATCTCCTGAGCGGGTGAATAGAGAACTGATCATCTTTCCCTCTTGCATCAATACACTCATCCCCCATGATTGAAAGGTGATGTCTTTTTTGTGAGTTTAACTTTCTAACCTTCCGATCCATTTTTGCAGGCGATCGACTTCCTGTGGAAACATCTCTATCTTGCTGCCTATTAGGTAAAAAGACTCCCTCTTCTCCTCCTCCTAGTTCTATTACAACAAAATCTTCATCACCACCCATTAAGCTCTCTGTGTAAGGATTTGAACCCTGAGGCGAAGAGCTAGGGGCAATTATTTGATCAGTAGGACATCTATTAGTATTGCCTGAGATGCTTGTTCTGCAAAGTGGGCAATTAGAATTGCTTTGAAGCCATATATCTATGCAATCCAAATGAAATGAGTGGCTACAATTAGGAAGAACCCTAAGCATATCTTGTTCTCGAAACTCATTCAAACACACAATACACCCATATATGCTTCGATCTTGACCATCTCCTTTTCTGTACTGAAACATAGGGATTTCACGAATAACCGATTCGTCAAGCCCTCGATTATTCCACATTGTTGGAGAAAGAGCTATGAATGAATCATCGGTTCGTCTGGCACGCCAGACAGTAACCCATCTGAGCAGAGTATGCCAGTTAGAGCAACATTTGTTTACAAAGATATAGTAACAGAACAGCAAGAAAGCTGTGACAGTGATGCTTACTACAGCAATGAATAGTAAAGGAAAAGCATGATCAGAATTAGGCGACGAAGGCGTCTGATATATAGAATTCATGAATGTTTTTGCCATTTTGAAATGGATTTGCATGAAAACTGTTAGAACTTACAGAAGAGAAGAGAAGTTGACAAGATTCTAGTGTTTGTACAGAAAAGGGTATAGAGATAAGGATTCATAATGAGAAGAACAAAAAGAAAATCAAGTGTAAAGATTGAGATGATAATAGTAATAATGTGTAATTGAATATATGAACGTGTAATGGAAACTTGTGATAGACGCAAGAATGCTTGGTGGTGGTGTAAATTTCTTTGATGTATGCTCTATACTTGATAGCTACCCATTAATGGTTTCATATGGACCGGAGGAGCTTCTTCATAATTATTCCTTTTTTTTAATATTCATTATATTTTAAAATAAAAAATGGAAGACTTTATTATAATTAAATATTATTAACTTTAAAACATTAGCTAAATATCATTGTCTATTTACTAATATGATATGCTGCAGGTAAATACACGTATTTTCTGTTTACAATATATATATATATATATATTTACAAATAAATAATTAAAACAATATAGAAATATTTACTAAATATTAATATAAGTTAACAAATGAACAACTTTCATAATTTTATTTTAATAAATATCAATATAAGTTAATTTACGTATTTATCTATCGTAATTAAAATTATAAAATGTCACATTTGCTTAATAATTAAAATTATAAAATCAAACATCTTAATTTATTAAATTCATCCTATTAAACCTAAAAGTCTGTACCTAAGCTCAATAATTTAATTTAAAAAATTTAATTGAGCTTTGAGGGACCATTAAGCTAGGGATTTGATTATAATTATGCATTATAAAATTAAAATAATTGTTGCAATTTGTACCATACTAACTAAAAATAATGACAAACATAGTCACCATGACTGGTGCATATAAACGTCACCATTATTGATTTTTTGTAGAATTTTTATGAACAAAAGGTTGAATTGAAGAAACAATAAATATATTTAATTTATATCATACAAAATAAAAAATATATTTTTTTAATTGATGGTCCATATAGCATATAATTAAACAATTTTATTTATTTATTGTAAATATTTTACTTGTCCTTTTGCCTTAAAAACAAAATTAAATCTTGAAAAAGGTTAGCCAAAAGTAATTGGAAGATGAATGCACCTTAAAAATTCCTAGCCATCCACGTGTCTAAATATTTTCTAATCCAATTATGGAGCTAGATTAACTCTAGCTAATGGTGGCTTTTTTTTTTAATAATTATTAAAAAAAAGTGAAAAAGGACATATTCTTAAATACTAATTGGTTCAATTGATAAAGACATATACTTTTTTCCTTAATTATAATTTAAATTTGCCAAAGTATTTTTTAAAATAATATTTTTTAACACACTAATTAATACGGTAATACACCTTTTAACTTTTTGGAATTTTCGGACTACATATTTTTTATTATTGCATTTTTCTTGACATTTCAAATCTAACGAAGGAATACTTTTAAAACAATTTTCGAATGATCCCAGTCTGTCTAGACTGTTTGAAGTCAGAAAAACTGACTTCCGAACCTCAAAATTCGACTATCCACAACTATCAACTATTAAAAATCACTATCAGCTGCAAACAGTTATGAATAGATGAACGAAAAAAATCTTAATTCTTGTAAAATTGAAAATATCGACCATATCGTGATATGCAATTCATTAATTTAATTAGTAAATTTTTTTTTTTTTTTTGATAATAGTAAATTAAAAATTATTGAAACAATTAAATACCCAAAACAGTTAATAACTTATACAAATATGGCGGAAATCAGTCTCAGTCTTAGCACCCTCAACCTCAAAATACACATGCTTCAAACTAGATTAACACTACTGCAATTTACAATGAACCTCCCATTAATATGTCTTAATCCTAATTAACAACATAATTAAACTGTAAGAAAAAGAACACGTAACAAGGTGACTCAAATATACAAACGTAAGCCATATTACATCACACCTACTAAAGAACATGACATCTATCTATGTAATAAACAATATTATACTTCTTAATTAACATTTAGCGCTCATTTTCAACTTAGAATCTTAATAATATGTGTTAATTATTTTATTAATCTGACCTCATGGGCTTAATTAAGAACTAGCTAATGTTAACGTAAGCTTTGACGACTAATCAATCTAACGCAATTGCTTAAATCATCTAATGACATCATTAATTAAAATTAATCTAGTTTTCGGTAAACTCAAACCCAGAAACAGAGCAGAATCTAATTAATCTTAAAATGGACAACGTAATCCATCTTACATCATCAATAGAGCATATGAAAATGTTTAAAATAGTGGAAATCAGGTGAAAAAGTGGTCCTATTAATGATTTAATTAATTTTAAAATCATTTTATAGAGATTTGATCCAGTGAGAGTATTAGAGAAATGAATTTTATTGGTAATAAGTATAAATAATGCCAGAGCTCAAATCAATCTGCAGCATTCAAAAAAGAAAGATCATATGGAAGAACAAAATAATAGAGACGGTGCCGGAGGAGATGTGAAGTACAGAGGAGTAAGACGACGGCCATGGGGGAAATTTGCGGCGGAGATTCGAGATTCGGCAAGACAAGGAGCTAGAGTATGGTTAGGAACTTTTAATACAGCAGAAGAAGCAGCTAGAGCTTATGATAAAGCTGCATATCAAATGCGAGGTCATTTAGCTGTATTAAATTTCCCAGATGAATACCCACCAAAAAAGGTTCATTCTGCTTCTTCTTCTTCTTCTTCCTCTGCTTCTATTTCTTCTTCCTCTTTTTCATCATCGTCTTCTTCTTCTTCTTCTTCGTCGTCCGTTTTACAGAGTGCGGCAGAGAGAAGAGAGATGGAGCAACAGCAGCAAGGGAAACAAGTGATTGAATTTGAGTACTTAGATGACAAGTTACTAGAAGATCTTCTTGATTTTGATGATGATCAAAATAAAGATTGAATCTTTTTATGATACGGTTGATTGAAATAAAGTAAAGATTGAATCTTTTATGATACTAATAATGTTCAAGAACAGGTTTTGAATAATACAAATTGAAATCCAGAAGATTTGGCGACATTTCGAAGAAGGTAGTTAAGTTAGTTATTAGTATTTTTGGGTTACTGCAATGACCTTTTTTAACGAACAAATGCTGACTGTACAAGTATATCAGTATTTTTTTTATTTATATATAATATTATATTATTTAATAATGTTGAGAATTAAATATCTAATAATAAAAAATATTAGTATTTAGTAATTATTTTCTTCCATTTAATTGAAATAGTTGAAACTTGAATTATTAAAAATATAGGCTCCAAAATACCAATTGACTTTTCTTTTAACAAATTTTATAATTAGAAGGTACACGTGTACTAATCTGATTGGCTATTTGGAATTGAAAGTATGCGGTGAGCTGAGGTGTTCGTACGTGCACTTATATAGGTCAACTGATTCAACAATACCTATTTTGTTGACTGACTTGACCTTCCATTGATTTCCAGAAGACCATGTAAATGTGCACATGTTTTTTTTTAGCAGAAACAGAGGATTTTAATCTAATTTTTATTGCACAATAAAATAGAAGAAATAATTTTTTTTTTTTTTGAAATGAGAAATAAATATATAAAAAATGCTAAAAAATTCAGGTTCTAAATAAAAAATAATTAAATTAAATCAACAAAAATTGAAAGAATTACATTTCTGTTTAAAATTAAAAAAAAATACAATAATTAATTTTATAATTACCAATAAGGCTTATCATTACGATCTTGTGTTCCAAGAAGATCTTCCAACAATTTATTATCCAAATACTCGAACTCTATAATCTCTTCTTGTCCTCCAGAAGAACCCACCACCGTCCCATAGTTAGCCGGAGCAGCCGCAGCAGAAGAAGAAGAAGAAGAACCAAATGACGGCAGTGACGGCGAGCTTTGGGTATGGTACTGATGTTCATTAGGGAAATTAAGAATAGCTAAATGACCTCTAAATGCAAAAGCTGCTCTGTCATAAGCTCTTGCAGCTTCCTCCGCTGTATCAAAAGTTCCAAGCCACCGTCGTGCGCCATTTTTAGTAGGATCACGTATCTCCGCCGCAAATTTACCCCATGGACGACGGCGTATTCCCCTGTACCGTGGTTCTCCACTTGCTCTGTCATTTTTCTTTGTATTCCCACCTCGAGTTGCTTCCATTTCTTTATTTTCCGGTGTAGAAAGATTTATTTTTTCAGATGATAAAAATGGATAAAAAGGAATAACTAAGTATATATATATAAGCATATAAAAATAATTATTAAAAACTAATTTATTTTATTAATAAAATGATTCTGATAGGCTAAATATAAAAATTGAGTCTAACTTGACGGTTGGATTCTATTGTAAAGGAAACTTCTTCTCCTTCTTCTTTGTACTCTACAGTTCATTTTTTTAAATATTAAGGTTTAATTTTATGGATTTGGACAAAAACAAAGAATATTAAGATTATATATAAATAAACAATCAATTAATTAGTGGATGATGAGGTTTTCACTTACTTAGGCAAATTAAGGTTTTGTTGTTATAATCAATAATTTTGTATTATGGTGTGGAAGGCGGATTAATTAACTTAATTAAGCTAGATAAAGTTTTGATTTTATTAAAATAATAAAGTTGTCTACATTAAGTTATGTCATGTATATGTAAATATTATGACATGAAATTTTGGTCGGAATTTAAATTCCATGAACATAGTATACTTATTTATTTATGTCAAGGTTCATTTCTTAATTAAAAAAATGGAGAATTCGATTTTCATGCTCATATACTATACCATATTACCATGTATCTAAACATTATTAGGAAGTTGAATATAAAACGGTGCGTTTGATGATAAAAATGATGTGAATCACATTTAAATGAAATTTTTACATTTCATTTTCATCATTTCAATAGACTATACAAAATGTTATTTTATCGATATTAATATTTAATCACTCGATTTTTACATATTTATTTAAAAATTTTTAACTTTTAACACTACTACCCTGTATTGTTTTTTTTTCAGCTTTTAATAATGTTATTGGAATATTCTATCGTAGCATCAAGAACATTAAAAAATCTGCCGAAATATTACAATAATATTTATAAAAATTGGTCGAAAATACAATAAAGTTAAATCTTTTTTCTTGAATCTACCACTAAACTTGCCGTGATGAAAACTTTTTAAGAAATCCATAATTATCTGCTCACATCAAATAATGTTAAATATCTAAAAATTCAAAATAATTACGTAAAAAAGAGTGGTTAAATAGTAATATTGATAAACATTAGGGACGAAATCATAAGTTTACCATGATTGTACCTAGTAAGTTGTTTTTATTTCTAAATTGGCGTCAAATTATTTAAAAATGAGTTCAAATATTTGTAAAATATTCTCCCTCTCCTTTTTTAATCGTATATTGTCCTTTCTACCCTTGTAATAATCTATTTTATAACATATAATAAGTGGGCAATTCTGAACTTTTTCATTATAACTTCCACATCAGTACAAGAAAGATGAAAATACAACATGTTTTATTCATTAAGTAAATACCGGTTTTTATTGGAAAATTGTAGTATATACCACAAATGTAAAAGTTTGATATAAGTAAATACCGGTTTTATATATTGGTTATTTATATAACACTTTTTTAATGTTCATTTACCCTATTGTCCTTAATACATTAACATTTTTTTTTCTAGATTATTTCCTTTTATTTTCTAAAACAACTATTGGAAATAAAATTATTTTCTTTTATTTTCTTAAATGTCTCATGCCTCATTATCATCACGGTCGTTGGAAAATAAATTTATTTCGTTTTATTTCCTCTCAATCACTGTCATCACCGACTATTAACTGCTGAAAATTAAATTAATTTCATTTTAATTCTGTCCACTTTCAGCGACTTGTTATTAGGAAATAAATTAATTTTCTAAACTCAAAAATTATAAAATGTGATATATATCTAAATTGCCCTTTTTATTCTAAAAAGTGGGCAAGCTTGACCCGACCCAAACACCACTACGAAAAAGTGAAGCCCACTTGTACATAAGGATATATGTAAATTTAGATTATTTTTTATTTTATTTTTATATGGGAAAATAAATAAATAAAAACAGTCTTATTAACTTTTAATAGCATGTTCGGATATTGTACATATCTGTCAAAACTTATACGATAGTTGTACAACTAGTAATTGTACAATGGTGGTACAAAAATTGACAATAAGTCTAAATTTTTTTTATATTTAGTACAAAAAATATACAATAGTTATACGTTTTTTTTTTTATTTTTAAGATATAAGTTACTTAAAAATAAGTTGTAAGCTGTTTGCTAAATTTACGTAATAAGTGATTAATAAATAGCTGATAAGTTTTGTTTTATTTGTCTAAACTGATTGACACAAGCATACCATTTAAGGGGCATACGATGATTATGGTTCTGATAGTAAAATATTCATGTCTATATTAATATGATTTTAGATTGGAATTAAATTAAAAAAAAATACATAATAATACTTAAAATAACTAATCAACACTAACTTTAAAAAAAATGAAACAAATATATATAAATATATATTCAATACCACAAGCTTATCAATAATTCTTTCATAAAAAAAGATTATTAATAATATTTTAGATTTGTGTTTCCTTATTAAAATAAAATAATAAATAATAAAATGAAGAAAAGCAAAAAGCTAGTTCAGGCCATGGAATATTTAATTAAAAAATAGATTATAAATAATTCTGAAATTTATTCTTCACTAATTAAGATTGTTAACGAGTACTGACGTGTAATGAGCAACTGGGCTGTTGACTGGTGAAATGGATCATCAAGAATTGTTGAATTCAAGCCCAAATATTTGAAAGGCCCATTCTTTTCTATTTATTTATTTTAAGCTGAAGACGACAAAGAAGAATTGACTGCAAATAATCCTAGTATGACTTTCCAAGATTCTGTCTCTGACCTTTCTCAAATTTTTATTTTTAATTTAGTTATTTAAAACAGTAATAATGACATCATTATTATGTCAAAAAAATTTATCCATATGCAAAATATTTTTTATGTTTAGAAAATAAGTATTTTACATATAAATTTTATTTTCATTTATTTTATTTATTTTTATTTTTATAATTTTGATGCTTTCTGGAAAATGAAAATTTTTATATTTATTATAATATAATAATTAATTAATGTTTAAATAATAATATATATAATTATTCCCTCATAATTAATTAGAGTAACATCATCACTTCTTCAAATTTTGACTTCTTTTTCAAACTTCTTCTTCCAAATTTGGCCGAAAAATAAACATTGAATTGCGGCAGATGATATATTTATTATATAATACAATTAATATTTATAATTTAATTATTAATTGCATGGATTAATACGTATTTTTAAATATTAATTTAGTTTAAATTTTGTTATTTAAAGTTTATTTTGTTTATGTTGTATCGTATTATAAGATTAAAATAGCAAGTATTTTTATTAATATATAGTTTAATTTTAAGATAATTTATATTATTATGTATATTTAATTTTAAAGACAATTTAAATGCATGATTTTGATAAATATTTAATTTTTTATTTTTTATTTTTCCAAACAAGAAATACTCTTCTATTCTAGTCTATGAACCCGTCAACCCGACCCATACCTGATTTGCCCATAACTCACTATGGGGCAATCCTTTTGTACGAATTCTCCTATAATGGGGCAAATTCTCCACTAATTAAAGTTTAATTAGCTTTTGATTTTAAATTAATGTTATTTATTAGGAAATAATTTAAATACACAATTCAAATTGTTTTCTGGATCGATGAATTTCTTTTATCTTTTACTTATTTCGATTTTGGTGTTTTTTTAAAAATTTCTACGTCTACTATTTTAGATTATAGATTAATCGCTTAGATTCATTAGTAACGCAAGTTCTATGCAAAATCGTATTTTTTCAACACTTTGAGAGAATAATCTTCCATATTTGTTTACGATTTACGAATATTTCTATCTATTTTCAATAAATCACTTAGATTTATGATTTACGATTTACAAATATTTAATCATAAAAGTTTGAACGTAAGTATTAAAATCCAAAGATGACAAACTTGATTATAGTCAAATCTTGTTTGATTACTAAAACCAAATTAACTATAAATCACACTCTCTTCTAATATTAAGCAACTTCCAAGAAGGTGATTAAATATATAAATACTAGATTAGTGTTGGTATGTGCATGCATTTAACCCTTTTTACCATAAAGTTTTTTTAATTTTTTAATGTGTGACATGCCCACATACCAAATCTGATTTTCTTATCCCATCATTTTATATTAGTATAACATTAAAAGGGCTTATGGATTAATAGTTTTGTTTGATTGCTTAATCAAATATTTTATATTTGATCAAATATATTGTTAAACACTAAACCAATTAGTGCAAAATGTGTCTATTCAAGTGTTAAAATTAGTCGTTAGTACATATACTTCAGGTGGTAAACTAATCACAATTAAATAGAAGTGGCCATGGGCCGGTTCGGCCTAGCCGGCCCGTTTGAACCGGCCCCGCCCGTCGAAAGACTGTAACCGCCAGAACCGTAACCTGAACCAGCTGGAGGATGGGCCGGTTCAGGTTCAATAAATTTTGTAACCGGAACTGTGGGGAACCGTGAATCTGCCTTAAACCGCTGGTTAACCGGATTTAAACCGCCGGTTAACCGGACTTGAACCGCCGGTTCCGCCTTCCAAACCGCCGGTTCCGGTTCCACCCCTTGAACCGTGGCCCGGAACCGGCCCAGCCCGGCCCGTGGCCACCTCTACAATTAAATACTTCATGTGTTAAATCGTTGGCTCGGAAACATTAGTGTCATTTAGAAATTCATTAACATTTCAGGTGTTAGTAGTGAAAGCTTATTTATGCAAATAAGCCATGTCATTAAGTTGTTAATGATGATGGTAACTTCTTTGAATATCTTTTTTTTAGCCTAATACATTGTTTTGGGATGGAATTAGGGAAAAAATTAAATAAAAGTGGTATAATTGCAAAATTTGCTAATCAAACTCCCCCCACAAATCCCAACCGCCAAAAACTTAAGTTCCCTTCCTTGGTTAAAAAAGGAAAGTTCCTTCCTAACCAAATTTTTAATCACCTACAAATAGGTTCAAACCTTAGGACATTTCTAGAAGAGTCAAGACCATTCTAGTAACTTTGATTTCAAGATTCCAAGATTCTTAATTATTAGACGCCGGCTTTGTTCAACCTCTTAATTAACTTGTAATTAATAGTAATTAAAACCAAAATTAATTATTGAAATGAATTAAATTAACATCAAGAAGCATATTCCTTTTGTTGTATTATTATATATTCTTCAATTCAATATATACCTTAGAAATGGATAACCATGGAAATGAAATTTCACTTTCAACTCAGAAATAAAAAGAAAGCACTACAAAAGATGCATGCACTTACTTAAAGCTAAAATTGCACAAAAAGAGACTTTTGCTTATTTAAAAGCCAAGTTGCATATAATAAGTAGAGTTCATCATTTAATCCCTAAAAATCAAAATTAAATCACAATTTTAATTTTATTTTTTTAACAATTTTTTGCTTTTTTTTGACACGTTATATTTGTGCAAAAAATAAAATAAAATAAAATTTGGAATATATATTTCATTAAATGTCATGATGATGATGATAAATTGAATTAATTTCTCGATATAAATTATAAAAATAAATTATATAATCATTTTAAAAAAAAAACTTAGGTAAAATATAATACTAGATAAATATAAATATAGTAGTCATAATTATTAAGAAGAAAATTAGTTTATTATGTTGAATGTCTAATTTAATTTTTCTTTTATTTATTTAAAGACTAAAATTTAAGCTATTTAGATTGATTATCTGCGAATGTAATTTTCATCGTATTGGTTATCTGCGGTTGTAATTTTTATCCTATTACTGATATCAATATATAGTCACTGCGCAACGCGTATGTATAATACTAGTTTATTTAAAGAAGAAATGGATAATATTTAATTATTCCTAATTAAGAAATAAATTAGTTTAATTATTTACCAAATCTAACTTTGTTCCTTGATTTAGAAAGGCGGCCATAAATGGAGAGAGTACACATGAGTGAAAATATTCAAATAGCAAGTGTGGTAGGGTCAAATTGTTTATTGGTCTTGACTTTTTGACTTTTGATGGTCCTACCGGCGCCGGCGCTAGCACAGTTGCCTGACCGACGATGAAATCTTGAATTGGATAGATTATATATTATCGGGTAGGTCAGAAAAAGTTAAAAAGAGAGTGTGCAGGACTCAGTCATTGGTGGATGGCTTATTAATTAATCATAATATTTACTATATAATTATTAATTAACGGTAATTAATAGTAGATTCTGTGACGTTTTGAAGTGACCATGTTCTATGAATCTTGAGGCAATAATTTTTTTATTTTTTATTATTTTTTTACGAATTCAAATATTAACCAATAATCCAAACTCTATGCAATGCCATTGCCATTCATTGATCATAGTCCAGGTAAGTATTTTTCAATGACTATGACTGCTTGTATGCATTTATTTATTTATTATTATTATTATTATTATTATTATTATTATTATTATTATTGTTTGAATATATTAAATTTTAAAAAATAGATTTTTTCCAAGAAAAAATGGGAAAATAAATAAAATAAAAGGGCAATCACAATCAACACACTCTCCTATTTACTCCCAATTCTTAATCACCCTCTCCTTTTCTTTTTAGCTTTAAAAATACACTTATTATTAGTTTAATTTTGTGATTTACTTCTTTAATTTTAATACAACAATTACTAGACATGACCACAATCCGGTTTCAACCTGTTGTCAAACCGGCCCGGACTGTCGTCAAACCGGAATCGTAACCGGAACCGTTAGAGAGACGAGCTGGTTAAAGTTTAAACTATTTTCGAACCATGAACCGTATTAAACCGGAATCGTTGACGAACTGTCCAAACCGTACATTCGAACCGCCAGTTAGCCTTTTTTTATTTTTTTAAATTAAAAAAATAAAATAAAATAACCGGCCTGGCGGTTAGCAAGCCAGTTCAGATTCACCCCCTCAATCCGTGGCCCAGCGACCGAGGCCTGGGACCGGCCCGGCCCGTCCCATGGCCGCCTCTAATTACTATTATTTTTTTATTAGCTTATATATATTTATACAGTAATTTTTGTAACCAATATTACTAATTAAGAATTACAAGTAAATTTTTCAGTTCCGATTTCTATACTGTTCTTAAAATATTATTTTTCAGGGCTCGGGTTTTTCAAAAATCATGCAAAACCCTAATTGTTAGTTAAATGTTATTTTATGTTAATTAATGGAAATATATAACATGGTTGTCCACGGATTAGATATGAAACAAAAGTTTTAGATAGGGACTTGTATTTTCTTTAAATCTAGTTGTACTGTAAGAGTATTTAAAGTTGTGGACCATATTGTAATTTAGTTGTCTCCTCTCCTGCTTAAAGGAATTTGAAGTGGCAAATAATTTTTAGAATTTATTGTTTTATATATAAAAATAAAATAAACTAGTGGCAGAAAATATAATTAATAATTTTCAAAAATTTGTATTTAATGTTTCCTTAATTCTGTTGTAATATTTTAATTAGAAATTTAATTAAATTTTTTAATAAAATTCAAATAATTGTAAAGCAAAATTAATTTATAAAAATATCCAAAATTATAAAATATGTTTGACTGTGGGCTTCAAGTTTCAACAGTCAAGGGCAATTGTCATAAACTTTACCTGCAGCAGAAAACACTTAACTTACAGGTAAAAATAAAATAAAATAATTAAATTTCCAGCGTGTACAGATCTGGATGCCACGTAGACAAACAAAACACTGAAAAAGGTAAGATATAGGCATGACATCAGCACAATGGTGATGTAAATTTATGGGTCCAACCTGGCCGCCATGAGAACGATTGACTCACGTGGTCCGGTGTAGGACCCACCAAAAATACAAAAATAAATTAAAAAAAATCTTGCGCTTATATTAACTTTCTTACTTACTACATTTTCATAGTTCTTATATTAATTTTTCTTACAATACAAATTATTACAAACAAACTTACTATCCTATAATTCATCTGACCCTCGTTCAAGATTCGACACGTATTAAAAAAATATATATTATTTCATTTTTAAATTAGCAATTTGCATATTTTTATTTTCTTGTATATATATATATATATAAGACTTCCTCTAATAGATGAACAACCCAAAACAATCTTCAAGAACCAAAAATGGAAACTTGTTACTTTACCCAATACCTAAAACCAGAACTCTCTTTTGATTATTCGCCAGAAGAATCATTTTCTTGGAATGATTACTCTTCACTTGTCAATCAATCTATTAACGAATCAGATAATATTATATTTTTCAACACTCAACCGGAAACCACCACCAATAAAGACTCGTCGGAGTCGAATAATTCTTCCACCGGAGCTGCTAAGGAAGAAGAAGTAAGTTCAAAAGAAGCCAAGAAAGAGAAAACGTACAGAGGAGTAAGAAAAAGACCATGGGGAAAGTACGCCGCCGAAATAAGAGATTCAACAAGAAATGGAGTTAGGGTTTGGTTAGGAACTTTTGATAGTGCAGAGGCGGCTGCTTTAGCTTATGACCAAGCTGCATTTTCTATGCGTGGATCAATGGCTGTACTGAATTTTCCGGTGGAAACAGTAAAAGAATCACTTCAAGAAATCAAATACCGGTGTGAAGATGGTGGTTCTCCGGTAATAGCTTTAAAGAAAAGACATTCGATGAGAAGAAAATCAATAAGCAAGAAAAGTAATAAAGGGAGTAAAGAAGTAAGTAATAATAGTAATAATATTAATAATTCAAGTAAAATGCAAAATGTCGTCGTTTTGGAAGATTTAGGTGCAGAATATTTAGAACAACTGTTGAGTTCATCTTGTGAAGGAAGTCCTAATAATGATTATTATCCATGGTGAATATAATTTCTTGAATTTTTCAAATTTAATTTTGTTTCTTCTTCTTTTGTTTGTTCTTCAATTTCTTGCTCCAATGGCGGATTTAAGCTTTCTTCTCCTATTGTCTATTTTGGTTCTTTGTAAAGTTGAAAATTATAGAATATGTTTATTAAAAAATTTAAATATATTTCAATTATTGCAATCCAACGAATAGCTAAGCTAACACTAAAAATAATAATAATAATAATAATAATAATAATAATAAAATAAAATTAAATTACGATATTTATACGAATTAAATATCAATCTCCATTACTTTTATTACCAACTTGAGCTTTTGAATATTCAAAGACAATGCACAAGTGGGCTTTAATTAGTATTCATTTAATTTTTCGTATTATCTTAATTTATACTACTATAGATTCATTCTCCTTTTTGTTTTTTAGCCTTTTAGGGTTTTAATTACTCACTTAATATAACATATAATTACTTAATTAACAAAATATTAATGAATAAATTAAGAATTTTTAAGTGGAATATAGTAGTTTTTTTTATAAAAAAAATTCATGTTTTTAATTAATTTAAGTAATCATTTGTACATTCTTTAGTTTTTTTTATATGGTATTAAACGACATCATAAAAAATAATAATACCATGTTATTGGCTAGAACATATTAATTTTTGATAATTCTAAGGTTAGCAATGCAATCACTCTAATTAACTATAATTTTAAAATAAGGTATTTGTAATGAAATTAATTGGTAATAGACACTTGTTTGCAGGTTCAATACAGATAGATTATGGTGGGGCTAGTTTAACAGTAATGGTATTTATATTCTTTTGAATGACAGGTAACCACTATGATTAATCTAATTATGATGCAATTAATTATGGGCCAAAGAAGCAAATTTTAATGCTTTAATGTAAATGATTTATTTTGTTGATGCTTAATTGTACTTAGTTGATGTAATTGTGTATGAATAATAATATTTAACATTTTAATCGTAGATTAAAAGCTTAATTACTACTGTAATTAGCAATCGAAAACAAAAGGGTTTGACATATAATTTTGAAATAATTAACTTATATTTAACATATTTTGACCGACCAAATGTTTCATTATTGGTTACATAATTAGCTTACAGAATTAGAAAATTTAAGATTGTCTTTGTCATATCTGTTCTTAGATCTATTGAATGAGACTCAAAACTTTATATTATAAGTTTCTTTTGTTGTGAAAGCACTAAGCTTATTATAAAAGAAAGTAAACAATACATATATTATTGTGTTTTATTATTTGTTCTGCATATAAACAAATACGATTCTCTTACCGCTTATCTGTACATGTAAGCCGGCTGCCGTGAACTGTATAAAAATATATTAAATTTTATATATAGTTCTCCAAACGCTTATCTATACATGTATACCGACTGTCGTGAACTATATATTAATGTATAAAAATATATTAAATTTCATATATAGTTCTGTATATTTATATTCGTATATCTGACTTTCAACTTTAACGGTGAGATTTAAAAAAAAATCAAATTTTTTTAATTATTTTGAATATTTGACCCATTTAACTCTTGGGTTTAGAAATAATTTCAGTCTTCAAGAGTTCAAAAGGCTACTATTTCTTCTACAATTAGGTCATTAATTGTTTTGTCCTCCTCATTCCTTATCTTCTTATTCTTAATAATAAATTAATTAATTAATGAAATAAACTTTATTATTAATAATAATTAATTAATGTAGTTCAAAATTTTTGTTGAAGTCAAACGTATTATTGACCTTCTATTCAGCATTCAGAAATGGCTTCTGATGTTGCTTTCAACACTTTAGTACTTATATTTTAGAAGTATAATTAGTATATTAATCAATTAATTAAATTAATTTTTTAATAATAAACAATTAATCTGATTTGTGGACTGAAGAACTATTATAAAAATAAAATACTTAATTAATGTAATTTAAATTTATATTAAAAATTATTTTAAAATTAATTATAATTGATTTTAGGGTCAATAATAATGCTTAATACAAAAATGTATATGAAATATTACGTACGCAGAGCATTTTATACGTTAAGCAAATTTGGACTGTAGTAGCCGCCTCAAATTTGTCGCTTAGCGTTTGGCCATATTACAAATTTATCCCTAATTCCAACTTTTCTTTGCATAGTAAACATAAAAAGTTAGGTAATTATCCCTTTTTTTTTTTAATTTTTTACAAATTTCAATGTTTAAATTAATTAAAAAATTTTCAATAAAATATATTTTCCATGCTTTCACTTTCCTTTTAGTAGTGGATATGGAAATTATGGTAAAATCATATTAATTTTTACATGATAAATTTAAATTTTATATTTTAATTAACTTCAAATAATATAATATATATAAACAATAAAATAAATAAATATTTTACATTTAATTTAAATATTCAAATTTAAATAATAAATAAAAAGAGAATCTATTAGCCAGCTGTTCTGTTTGACTATTAGCCAGACTATTCTGACTGACTAACCTTAAAATATACATTAGTTAAAAGTTATTAATTTAAAAATATGTCACTTATTATTTATTAATACTTAGAGTGTATGTTCATATACTTAGAGTCTATGCAACATAAATATATTTTTTGTTTATCATTAATTATTTGTTAATATTTAAAATATGTAATTATATATTGTTAGATTAATAATATTTGTTGCAAAATTTGTCCCACTTATGATTTGATGTCTTGAAAAGGATTAAACTTTTATAGTACATATTGTTATATATTTTAATTTTATATTATTAATTATTGTTGTTAATATGGGATTAGTTAAAGAAATATCTTGAAAATTAATATAATTGTGAATTTATTTTCTCTAATAATTTATATTATATTATATTTATCTCGAATTTCGAAATTTTTTTTCGTGGGACACGTGTGTGTATATATATGTGCATGTGCCAGTTTAGCTGACAAATTGCATTGATTAACTGTTTGTTGTTTATTACAACTGATTTGGACGTTAGTTAGTGGCCAGGCCTTCACAAATTTGTCGTCTAGTGCTCCCAAGTCCTGCTTCTGCTCTTTATCTGAAACGACAGCGTTTTGAAGTTGTGCTGTGAATGAAATGTTTGTAGGTTTCCTCATACTTGGACATACATATCCTTTTCTTTGAATAGAATTTACAAGAAAATTGTTAAGATCACCAACAAACTTAAACGACAGCGTATTAATGCAGCTGTCATGGATTTGTCATGTAGTCATTATTAGGATCACCAACAAACTTAAATGCAGCTGCTGTTTGTTGGCTACAAATACAAATGCTCTCTGCAACTAAAAATATGTCACCGACAGCATTGAATTCTTTCTAAGATTTTTACGACCATAAAGAATCACTGTTTTTCATCGGATTGTAAAATTTTTTTACAATCCGATGCTTGTAAACACCTAAGATTTTTACGACTACAGATAATACCATGTTTGCATGCGACTGTAAAAATTTCGCTCATTTTTCAAGATTCGCAATTAATTTTTCTAATATAAAATAAATAAATCTAAGAAATTTGATGATAAGCAGACAAGATTATTATAAAAGAAGAAGTTGTCTTTCATTCTCTTATCATTAATTCCTCATTCTTAACTATATTTAATTATCTAATCTTTAGATTAAGAGAAGCCATGGTTGTGTTGATAATTGCCAACTGCATGTTCCATTGATGTACAATAATACAAAATAATCTATCTTTATTAGTTATTAATCATATTTAGATGTTAGATTACAATTAATTATTTTATAATTAGTTAATTAATTATTTGACTCGAAGATTTATAGAAACAGCATAATTTTTCTTTCTTAAATTAGAAAATATCTCTGCAACTATGTAAATAATTATTCAAAAATTAATTTTGATTCAAATGTTTTATAGTCTAATCTGCTCTGTAATGGAACAAATTTCCATTAAATTATTATTAAAGCAACATAGCTAGATCCTTAAATCCCTCTTTGGGTAATGTGAATTTGTGCTAGATTTATTACATCCAATAGATTGATTAAAATAACAAATAAATCTTTACGATTATTTATTTGAAAAATTACAGTTACAGCGAGTAAAATTGAGCTTTCTGATTTCTGAATATTTATACGATTAAACATTCAATTTCTTGAAAATTATTTGAATATTTGTCGGGAATTTGAATTAAACGATGGCTAAATACAAGTTATAAAAAGGGTATCATAAAAATTACAGTTACAGCGAGTAAAGTTGAGTTTTTTAATTTCTGGGTACTTATACAATTAAACACTCGATTTTCTCGAAAATTATTTGAATACGTGTCGAGAATTTGAATCAGACGATGGATAAATACAAGTTATAAAAAAGATATCATAAAAATTACAGTAGTAGCGAGTAAAATTGAACTTTTTAATTTCTGAATATTTATACAATTAAACACTCGATTTTCGGAAATTATTTAAATATTTATCGAGAATTTGAATCAAACGATGGCTAAATACAAGTTATAAAAAGGGTATCATATGAGAAATAGATTCCAAGGAAGAAAAACAAGACAACATCTGTTGTACAACAAACCAGCTATGTCTGTCATTTTGTACTATATAAGATGTTAGGTTGGATCCGCAGCGTTTTGCTAATACTTTATTATGTTTAAACTTAATTAACAAACTTTAATTATAATAAATAATTCGATAATAAAAAGCATAATAATTAGTTCATTATAATAATTGTATTTGACAGATTATTTAAGCTGACAAACATATATATAAATATTAGCATTAAATCAGTTTAAAAAAAATCAGCATTAAATATATAATAATATAAAAATCATCAATAAATAACGAATTTTTTTTAAGAAGACCAATACATAAGGATAAATATAGGTATGTCATTAAATAATAATTTGTTAAATAATTAGGATGATTATATTAGATATTTGGGAATATTAATATAAGTAGCTATCACTTTAAATTTTTTGAACCGAAAGAACATGTCTTTTTTATAGGAAAAACGTCTGAATATTCCATTATCTCTTGGATCAGTAGTAGTGTTGGTTTTGCTACTATTTTGAGCGATTCAGTTCTGGACAACGGCGGCGGAATTGAAATCCGACAATTCGTTAGATACCTATTTCGTACTTTGGTATAGAAAATAATTTCATATTGCAATCTGTTTTTGAGTTTTTATTTTTGAAAAAGTTTATGAATAGTTTGTGTGTATTATATTAACAGATTATAAATAAATTATAAACAGTTTATGAATAGTTCGCATATATATTATGTTAACATTTTATGAACAGTTTCTGAATAGTTTATGAATAATTTGTGCAAAGGACTGTTTTAGGAGCCTTTTTCTTATATAAATGGTTCTTTTAATCTCAATTTATTAAAAAATAATTTTTTTAGTCCCTTATAAGATGAAGGAAGCTCTTTAGGAGAAAATTCTTATAAAAATGGCTTTTTTTGACCCTTCTTCTAATGACTAATGAGATTGAATTTCGAAAAACTGAGATTTGTAAATGGACTTTCCAGCAACAACGAGCCCAAAAACATAGCAAAGTGGGTCGAGCCTGTAAAAGTCATAATGGGCTTTTGTTTTTTAGCCTATAAACGGGCTTTTAGTTAAACTTCCGAGATGTGAATAGTTTGTATATAAACCATTTTTGTTGAAACCTTAAATGAGATAAGGAATGAGGTTAAAGTTTTTTTTTTTTTTTTTAGGAAAATTTTTAAAAAAAGAAAAATAAAAAATATCTAAATATTTCTTACCTGTAAAATGGTTTTTACATTAATAATAATTTATATTTTTTGTTCAAAAGAAAATAAAATTGAATGTTTAGATAATTAGATGTAACATCTATCTCTTTCAAGGTGGCCACGGAACTAGCCGGGCCGATTCCGGGCCTTGGCTCGCCGGGCCACGGTTTGAAGGGTAATGGAACCAGAACCGGCCCGTCGAACCATCGATTCAGCGACAGGCCGGTTAATCGGTGGTTCGGGGGCGGTTAACCAGCGGTTCAATTAAACGGTTTAGACGGTTAACCGACGTTCAATTAAACGGTTTGAACGGTTCGACAACGGTTCACCGTTCGTAAAAATATTAAACTTGAACCGACTCGTCGACCGACCGGTTTTGGTCACAATTCAACCGATTCCGATTCAATGGCGGGCCGAACGGGCCAACTCCACCATTGTCATGTCTAAAAGGAGTTATAGCTATAAATTCAAGAAAACTAATATTTTGATAGTCTCTTGCATTCTTCCTACCACCTTTGAAAAATGAAAAAGAGAGGTCAAATGTCCATGTCGTTGACTATGGATGTTTTGTGTTATTACATAACCAAACAAGTTCTTAGCATCCACATAAATGATTGTGGATTAGGTAAGAATATAATTTTGACCATTGCAATTGGATAATAAGTTATTTTTGTCCTACGCTAAATCAATCAATCAGTTGTTAGATTTTTAATTTTTTAAACAAATTTATATTATTATAAATAAATAACCCATTTAATTTTTTACATTAATTTTGAAATGACAAATCTCGAATCGAACCGAAAGCAAGAAATATGTGAGGTTTTTGGTTTGAACTTGTTGGTTTATAGAAATTTGGGTGTCAAATTCATTAATTTTAAGCCACCCATTTGGACTATGAGATGTTTGGTCCTATAAGTCATTACTAAATACTTATGCCATTGACATTTACTTTCCAATCCTCACAAGAAATGGTTGGAAAATTAGGGAAAAAGGCATAAAACAATTCTAATTACATTTGAATACTTAATCATACGTACAGATGAATCTCAATAATCAAACTTTACGAATTATTTATCAAAATTCATTTTAGCTGTTATATTTGATGGAAACACTTTTCAAGTTATATTGAGTGTATAATTAATTATACTTTTCCAGCTCCAAAAACTTCGCCGGGCCACGGTTTGGGGTGGACTAAACCATAACCGGTCTGTTGAACCGCCGGTTAACCGGCGGTTCATTAGCGGTTCGAGGTCGGTTAACTGGCGGTTAACCGGTAGTCGAGAACGGTTCACGGTTTATAACGGTTACGGTTTGAAATTTCATTGAACCTGAATCGGCCCGCTAACTGAACGGTTTCGATTCTAGTTCGGCCGGTTCCGGTTCAAATTCGAGCCGGACCGATTTTTTGGGCCAACTCAGCCCATAGCCACCTCTACTTTAGCCAATATACACAGTAAGTACCACACACCTGACACCACCATAATAAACCCACCACAAAATTCTGATATTTTCTTGCCACACACACCTTCCTAGAATCCACTAGCTAGGTTTATTAATTAGTTTATGTAAATATAAATCAAATTATCTCTTAATTAAATTAATTAACATATAAAAATATTGTAATTTTTTATATAATAAAATAAAAATATATAGTAAATGTAATGATTTAAGATTATAAATGCATGTATATATATAAATTTAGGAAATTGTATGTGGGAATTAAGGGTTTTGATTATAATGTTCCCCACTTGAATTTGGACCGTCATTAAAATGTTAGATTATTTATAGTGTGAAAGTGGGAGGCTTTTTTTTAAGTATACACATAAGTTCATAGATTAAAAAATAAAAAAGAATGGTGAGAAAGATGAAAGAAGGTGAGAGCACTTTAAATAAGAACCCTAGAGAATGGAAGTTCCATTTTGATTGTGCTTTTTTACCTTATGAACCACGTTACGTAGTGGGTTTCGGAGGAGGATCCCAGAAGCTGCTTATAAGTTACTTATATTTTCTAGCCACCATTCTATATCTACCACTCACTAACACTAGCAATGATTTTAAGTTTTAACTTATGACTTTTTTATTTATTCACTTTCTCTTTCGTAATTATTACACTGTATATTCTTAGAATATTCTTAACGAATCTAAAATTGATAATATAGTATAACATTACTAATGTCAGTAATTAAATGACCAATTATCAAAAATTAATTATATTGTTATTTGTCGGTTAATATAGTATTATATACCAAAGTTTAAATTTGAATTAATAAATTAGATAATGTTGTGAATTAAAATAGTATGGATAAATCTTTCATATAATAAAAATTGAATTCAATATTTTTATATCTTTTTTATGCGTATGTTAAACACATTTAAATTATATATTATTTTTTTTAACTTTTTAATAAAAAGCAAATATGCTAAATTATATATTATGTTTTTCAATTTTTTTAATAAAAAAGCAAATATTAGTATAATATTGTGAATAATAAAAATTGAATTCGATATTTTCATATTCTTTTTTATGTGTCATGTCAAACACATTTAAATTATATATATATTTCTTTACAATTTTTTTAGATAATATTATATATATATATATATATATTAATTGTGAAAATAAAAATTAAAAATAACGACGATCTGTTAGTCACGAATTCGACGACAGTAAGGTGATTAGTACTGGGCATTGGTGTGCTTGTAGCATTAGTGAATTAAAAATACAAAATCTATATTTATAACAAACGTTTTTATTTTTTGCAATTTTTTTTAATAAAAAAACAAATATGCTAAATTTATGTATATTACACACATTATTATTAAGAACAGGGGCGACCACATATTTCTCAAAATATCTATATAAGCTATGATTTTATATATATATATATATATATATATATATATATATTTTTATAAAAGACTTTTTGACTTTTTATTCATTTTTAATATAGTATTTGATTTCTGCCATAAAAAAAGTATAATTTATTGTGATAGTTGCAGGAAACAGCCATAACTTCAGGATGACATGTGAACTGTCTATAAGTCTAATTATATGAATTTTCTAGCTACAACAAAGTGGATATGGATGAAACTTATATATATATATATATATGATTAGAGTATTAAACAAATAAATTTAGCCATGTTAATCACGTGATATACTCTCTTCAATTATTGAATTATAATTTTTATTTTAAAATAACATTTTTAGTTTATTTTACTTTATTTTTAATAAACTCATTTTAATTATTCTGCGGAAAACTAACTGTTACCTAACAAAAGTATATGTATCCAACTCAACAAGAACTAAGCATATATGAGTTAGGTTCCGAAATTAATGGGTCTAAGTCATACCATCTAATATGGGTCGTGTGCAAATATTAGTTTAGTTCAGATAGATTCTCCGAATTGGGGAGATTCTCGCTCGAGGGCAACTGCCTTGTAACCTTAATTCAAAATATATACTTTCAATTAACAAGTGAGAACACACACATAGCAAAAATGTTCAATTCAACATTGTGATGTGTTATTATGTAATTATAGTTAAAAAAGAATCAATATTAGTTAAGGTCAACTAACAAGGAATTCTAAATTTCTATCCAATAAAGAGAGCCCTACGTGGGGAGGGTACTAAGGGGTCCCTAAATTTGTAAGTCAATGAAAGACTTCAAAAGACGACATATAAATATAGTATGGGTATGGAGAGTTGAATCACACAAATTAAGCAAAAAGGACCATTTTTTGATTGAAGTGACACATTTTTATGTCGTTTTATGGTCACTTCTTTTGACAATTTGGGCTATAATCCCCACTTCCTCTTCTCTTCACAAAAGGAATAAATACTTAACATAATTATTTTCCCAATCAATATAAACCCATTATTTTCTGACATCATAAATTGATAATTTTTTTTAAAAAATAATAATTAATACTATAAAAATTCTTTATACACTTTTGTTTGTAGAGTTTAGTAATATATATTTTTCATTTTTTTAATCTTGTTAAATTTAATTTATTTAACTATAAAAATATATAGGTTTTGGATTTTTTTTATATTTTAAATTATTTTTTTTATATTTTCTCAACATAAAAAAATTAAATACAGGCAAAAATTTTTATCATCCATACTCGTAACCAACTCGAATAATAAATAATCTTATTTTGTGACCGCGTATATGCACCGGAAGAGATTATAAAAATAGGAGTGAAAAGTCAAGTGATCGATTTTTTAGTTTATATTTACATAACTATGTAAAAAAAAATAATCCATCATTCACCGTATCAACCTATAGTTTTATACGGTCCAAACAATTTAAATATTCCTAAATTTTAAGAATTTAAATTAAATTCTAAAAAAAAAATCATATTCAAAAACCGTTTAAATGAAAATGATGCAGATTACCATACGTGCATAGCTGGCGTTGACTGGAGCTCCTGGGAGTTCACATTTCACAAACAATGTCGACAAGGGTATTAGTTAATTGAATTCCAAAATTACCCTTGTCTTGTATCCTTATTTACATAACAAATTTTTATTTTGTTTAATAGAAATAAACCTAATAGTGAATTATTACTCTTAATTATTTTATTAAAAATAATTGCACTTCATAATTAAAAATTAAAATAGGATAATAATATTAACCAATCAAAATTAAATTTGAAAAATTATTTTGATAAATAACAAAATTTAGTATAGATATTTTCTAAATGCATTTATAGATAATATTTAAAAACTACAAGTCAAATAGATGGCTGACTGTCTGTGACATGGACATTGGATTTGGACTTCCCTCCGACAGTTGGAAGCATTTATTAATTTTAATTTTTAATTATTCCATATTTAGTTTAATATAATTAAGAAATTATAACTCTAATTTGGAAATAATTTCATTACTTTCTCTAAGATGAGTTGCCAAATTCACATAATAAGTATCAAATTCTTTAAATTTTAATTATACTAACTAAATATTTTTCTAAAAATACTTCTATTGAATATTTAAAAATTGTAAAAGGGTAAAAATATAAATTCAAACCAATTTGAGGGGTCGTTTAGAAAATTTTTAAACAGAAAAATGATAATTTTCAGCACAGTGAATAAAGTATTTAATGGAACTAATTATTAGTGACCTTACAACAATTTTGTAAATCGGTGATGAAATAGTAATATTAGTAAAATTATGTGATTAAATCGTAATTTTTGTATCAAAATAAAAAATTAAATAAAAAATTATATTTATTTATTAACAAAATAAATTGTTAAAAATATATATATATATTATAAAAAAAAATAGAGTCAAAATGTGGAAAAGAGCAGCTATTGTTGCGGGTCCAAAAAGCAGGAGAGAAAGAAAAGGTGGACACGTGTACAAACGGAAAAGCAAACCGGCGTGAGTGGGAAGTTAAAAGAGAAGGGGAATATACCGGTGAATATTTTAACCTTTTTTATTATTAAAAAAAAAAATTCAACTTGGGACCCACTTAAATCCTACGAGGAAGGTCAGTTCTTGCATATAAATACACATCACAACTCTTTCACTCTGTTTCATAACCCACAAAATCAAAATCACTTCTTCTCATTTCTCTTCTTCTTCTTCTTCTTCTTTTTCAAGCCCTATGCAAAAGGTTAGTGTCTGAATCAAATCTCAAATCCCCTTTTTCTTTTTACTTTTCTTTGTACAGCTTTCTATGGAGTTTTCTTTTCTTGATTCATTCATGCAAAATACAGACAATTTACATCTTTTCTTGAATTTTTTAATCCAGTTTTTCAAGAATGGGAAATCTTTCTTTTGTTTTCTTGTTTTTTGTATTTTTTTCATTTCTTCTTTTGTTTGATATGCATGCAGGTTATTATCTCCCATAGTTTTTTCTTGTTTGGTATCAAGGAAAATAGTTTGTCTAGTGAAATCAGACACTTTCCCTTGATCTTAGGATCTGACCCATCTTCAGTTTAGTTGCAAATTCATAATATTTGTTCTTCTGATTTCATTTTATAATTATATTTATCGAGTTTTGCATGTTAAACATTTGTTTAGAAAGGGGGTTTTTATTAAATGTGAATCTAATTAAATTAAAATTAAATAATCAATCAGTCTCCTGTATGTAATCTCATGTTAATATTATTTAATTGATGTATATGTAAAGGTCAACAAAAGTAGGTAATCATGACGTTTGTTTATGCGGCTGAGCAATTCTTTTTTTAGTATTTTTCTTGTCATGGCTCTTCACTCTTCCTGTAGTCATGGAAGTTTGAAGAACTTTTCCTATTTTATAAACAATTTTTGTCCCTATTCAAAGAATTTGCATATAAATGTTAATCTACTAGTCAGAAAAGCTGAGTGTAGCCTTTCAAATTTTCAAAACTGCTCTTGAGAAAATATAAATAAATCTTGGAGTAGTTAGACCTACAAATTTCTCTAATTCATTAAGATTCTATTTTAAAAATCTGTAAAAATTGATAATTTTCTGTTTATTATATAAAATTGTCAAAAATATGCTCATAAGTTGTCAATATGAGATGTGCTTATAATTGTTGTTGAATTCTTGCAGAGAAAATTAAGGAGCTTGTGAATTGAAATTGGTAGTGATGGGTAAAGAATTACAGGTTCTTAATGCTCTTGATGTTGCCAAAACACAATGGTATCATTTCACTGCAATTATAATTGCTGGAATGGGCTTTTTCACAGATGCATATGACTTGTTTTGCATATCTCTAGTCACTAAATTGCTTGGCCGTATATATTACCATGTTGATGGGGCAGAAAAGCCTGGAACTTTACCTCCTAATGTATCGGCAGCTGTAAATGGTGTGGCATTTTGTGGAACTCTTGCTGGCCAGCTATTTTTTGGTTGGCTCGGTGACAAAATGGGGCGAAAGAAGGTCTATGGTATGACTTTAATGCTTATGGTCATATGTTCAGTAGCCTCCGGTCTTTCTTTCGGCCATAGTCCTAAATCTGTTATGACAACCCTTTGCTTCTTTCGGTTCTGGCTTGGTTTTGGCATTGGTGGTGATTATCCACTTTCTGCTACGATCATGTCTGAATATGCGAATAAGAAGACTCGAGGGGCTTTTATTGCTGCTGTATTTGCTATGCAAGGTTTTGGAATTTTAGCAGGAGGGCTTTTTGCTATAATTATATCATCTTCATTTCGTTCTCGGTTTGATGCCCCTGCATATGAGGTCAATGCACTTGCCTCAACTGTTCCACAAGCAGACTATGTTTGGCGTATAATTGTTATGGTAGGAGCACTTCCTGCTGCTCTTACTTACTATTGGCGAATGAAAATGCCCGAAACTGCTCGTTACACTGCACTTGTGGCCAAGAATATGAAACAGGCTGCTTCCGATATGTCAAAAGTTTTGCAAGTTGATCTTGAAGCAGAAGAGCACAAAGTTCAACCAGAGGATCCATCTAATAGTTTTGGTCTTTTCTCAAAACAGTTTCTTGCTCGCCATGGGCTTCACTTGCTCGGTACAACATCTACGTGGTTCTTGCTTGACATTGCATTCTACAGTCAAAATCTTTTCCAAAAGGATATCTTTAGTGCAGTTGGGTGGATTCCTGCTGCAAAGACGATGAACGCTATTGAAGAAGTTTACAGAATCGCAAGAGCACAAACGCTCATCGCTTTATGCAGTACTGTTCCAGGCTACTGGTTCACGGTAGCTTTGATTGACAGAATTGGAAGATTTGCAATTCAATTGATGGGATTCTTTTTCATGACAGTTTTTATGTTCGCGTTAGCTATTCCTTATGACCACTGGACTCATAAGGATAACCGAATTGGATTCGTGATTATCTACTCCCTAACATTCTTCTTTGCTAACTTTGGACCTAATGCAACCACATTTGTTGTCCCTGCTGAGATTTTCCCAGCAAGATTAAGGTCCACTTGCCATGGAATATCAGCAGCATCAGGAAAACTCGGGGCTATGGTGGGGGCGTTCGGATTTTTATACTTGGCGCAAAATAAGGACAAGGCTAAGGCAGATGCAGGGTACCCTGCAGGGATTGGTGTGAGGAATTCTCTAATTGTATTAGGTGTAGTCAATTTCTTAGGTATGTTGTTTACTTTCTTGGTGCCAGAATCAAAGGGGAAATCTTTGGAGGAGATGTCAGGAGAGAATGAAGAGGAAACCAACAACGAGCAGTCATCAGGAAACATTGAGCAAAGTACATATAGCAGCAGAACAGTGCCTGTTTAGATCAATTGAGGCCAGTTCTCTAAATAATTTGCTGTTTTTAAGTTACTTTTCTGTTTTGGTTTGTTTTGTAGTCCCTCTCTTTTGTCTATAAATTGTACTGATGCAGTCATTTGCTGCTGAAAGAAAGGGAATTTAGTATGAGAAGTTTCTTATTTGGCAATATCTTGGCTTTTTTCTACATTATATTCCTTTTTTTCCTTCTGTTGTCTGGTGCATCATATGAAAATTCTCAGCATAGCATTCATATATTCATGTGTCCATATTTGCTAGATTAGGCTAACAAATCATGATGAACATCCAAGTGTTCAACCATTAAAGGAGTAGAAGGTATTTGAAGCAGTTGTCTGCATGCAGTGAAGATGTGATTTTGCTGCAGAGGTAGAAATTACTGTTCATATAAATGTTGTTTATAAGGGAAAAGAAATCTGTGTAATTTGCAGCACAGAATATGAGTATAAATGGCTGAATGCATATATCACACATCCCTTCTTAAATCAAGCTCATTTAAGCATATCAAATGCATAAAAGTTTGCTTCTATATAATAAGTACTGCCAAGTTGCTCAGCTACTTTAGCTTCAGAAGTAATAAAGGTTAAGCACTTGAGCTCATCATGTTCATCAACCAATAACTCAAGTTTCTTACCTATGAGCAATACAAAGAACACAAATAAGGAAAAAAGGAACCATTTTTAAGAAGAAAGAACTATCTACTGCAAATTTATATATCTGATAACACATTTTTAATTGCAAGTACCAACAACAAACTTCTCTTCATCTGATCAGCAACAAATAGTAAATAGTATCAGATTCAGCCTCTCCTGATGCTGGTTATTTAAGGAACATCCAGTTTTTTCGAGCAGGAAAGGGTTCTGCGAGTGACTAGTGTAGCAAGATTCATATTTCATAAATTGGCAGGATTGTATCCCTTTGGATAGCTGAGACTGTTTAATTTGCTCGTTCTCTGAGCACGTCTAGATCCATTTCAGTAGGATCAGTGGCCTGAATCTCGTAGTGGATACCATCCAGCTCTCGTCTGAACCTTTCTTTAGATGTTGCATATAGCATCTTTGCACGAATTCGAGAGATTGAAGGAGCCCTGTTTAATAAAATGCAATGAATGGAAAGAGTGAGATTTTCATAGGAATTGCTTGCAAGAGAAAACAGAAGACACATAGAAGAAAAAGTAGATGATGGCAAGGTTAAACAACCGCAAGACATCACAAATGGACACACCTCTCACTTACAAAATGAACTCATTATTCTATCAAAGAACATGTTTGAAACGAAAAACTCGTCCACTGCTTACTAATAGAAGAAATCCTTGTCTATATAGTTCATAAAATGCAACACTAAGAACACACAGAAACAATACAAGGAACATACAGGACATACCTCCACAGGCATTTGTGTCTGGCCTAATTCTGAAATGTACCAACAAAAGAAGGTTCCATATGTGGGTGTCGACATGTTTAATTAGGTGAGTGAGATGTACTACATAGACTTGTTACAGTTACAGTCAATTACCATTGATTATCAAGGGAAGTGATGAAATGAAATCAATCAAACAGGTAGCAAAATTAAGCAAACCAATCAATCTAATTGCAAATTGAGAATAGAAACAATATGATGCAAAATCTAACCATGCAATGAAAAATATCTTGCTCTTCTGACAGTTCTCAGAAGTCACAAAATCAAAGTCATAGACAGCATATCTGCAGTCATTCTCAGGCAAAGATGCAGTGAAATCCTCATAGCTCTCAGCGGGGCCTCCAGTCTTCTCAACCACAACTTCCTTCTTTTCCTCGTCAATTTTAAATACCACATAGCGGTGGGTTTTCTTTCTCTGCAGTTCCACAAATGTTTTTATGCTGTGATCAGCAACACCCATTCCTGAGGTTGCATTAGGCTGCAAATCCAATTCATCACAAGTTACACACAATAAATCTGTAAAAATGTACAAATCTATATCAATATCAGTAAAAGAGAAACTAAAACATTAAAGAATTTCACTAAAAATTCCTTAACTTCATAAATGGGTTCACATGCAACAGCAATTTTCTCCCGTTCTATCTAATCAAGAGATCAAAGTTGTTCATGGAGTGAAAATTTTGTTTGGTAGATTAGAAATCCTGAGGATTTCCCCCATTATTTAACATCCCCATCTGTGTTTCAACTAAACTCTTCTATTAAGGGGGAAAAAAGTGCTCTAGATCCCTACCCCAAATCTAGTATAGACCAAGATCAAGATAAAGATCACAACTTTTCAATCGTCTAACACTATACAACAAATACCCATCAAGAAATACAACTCCAACTTCATAAAAATCACGACTTTACAACAGAAAACAAGCAAAATGACAAAAATCAAACTGCATATAACTACAAATAGAAAAGGTACCCGGCTTAATCCCCTGAATGACATGGCAACTACAGATTAAGAAGGTAGAAGAACCAGAAACTAAACGGTGAGGGATGAAGAGAGGAGAAGCAGTTTCAATGTAAGAACAATTAAGCACAACAGCCGTTAAAAAGGAAAAGAGAGCAGTAGTGGGCAAATTTTGGACGGAAAGGGGGAAAAATACGAAAAAATATAATAATATGTTGGAAAAATAAAATCAAAGTACATCGAAAAATGACAAAAAAAAAATTATACAAAAGAGAAATTCGATTCTTTTTCTTCCTTTCTTTCTTTGGATGGCAAGGAGGTTGAGAATCTAGAAAGAAAGAGATAGAGATTTTTAATTAAAAAATCATAATTTCTAAATTATGAGGAGATTAATGCATTAACCCTCTTTCAAACACAATAAATCAATAATTATTTTCATAATTATGTTGTTTAATTATAGTAATGAGTTAGATAATGGCTCAACTCTTTTTCATATATATATAGTTTCAATACTCTCGATTTTCTTTATTTTGAAAATTATATTATTTATTAAGTTTAAAAAATTATATTATGTATTAAGTGTTTGATTTAAAAATTGGATTTAATTAGCATGATCTCATTTAAATAAATCATGATTCGATTCAAATAAACTAAATGATAGTTTTGTCATTTTAAAAAATTTTAATCAAAATCGTTGAATTTTTCAATTGACTAACGCCGTTTCTAGATGAAATGATTTGATAGTATAATTTTTTAAACCTGAGAGATCCGATCATACAATTTCCAAAATAAAGAAACCTCAGAACATATTATGCAAAATCTCAGAAACCTATAAATAATTAACCTAAGCATAGAGGAGCAAAACATTATAAAATCAAATTAAAATTAGCATAATAATAATTGAATAGAACAAGGAAAAGTCGGTCTATAAATCCATATTCCATATAATATAATCATATAATATTTTAATTTTTTTTATTTTAAAAAGGGAATTTATTTAGGAATTAAAGGACAGAGTTGAAAGTTGGAGAGAAGGGACGGTGCGTTGTATTAACGCTTACTATACTTTTTTCCTTTCACCAATCAAATTGCCCCAACGACATTGACTCCTCTGGGGACCACCACGACACTATTCTTTACTCTCTCGACACGTGCGTCTTGGGTCCCACTCCACGCGATATTACTCATTCCGATCGCCGCGTATCTTGTCAAAAAATTGGCCAATTTACAATTACATACTAATAAGTTATAAATTAATTTAAGTAGCATTCAATTTCAACTTAATTTTTCGTCAGGCCCATATACTTTTAATTTTCATTCAATTTTAGACAAATTTCTGGAAACAGTGTGAATTTAGTCAGTCAAAATAAGTTAAGAGTAAAATGACATTTTGGTCTTAATTTTCATTTCAAAGGAATGAATATGCTTCATAGGTGTGAGCATGGGTTATAAGAGATTTAATTAGAGATAGTTCGGGTCGGTTTGAATTGTTTGAACTATTAGATTTCAAACACCTCCAATTGAAAATTAGGCTCTAAAATTGTTATAAATTGGAATCGAATCCTGTCTTAAGAGCTAGTTCAAGGTTCAATTTGAGCATGGGTCATAAATTGCTTAATTTCTCGAATGGAAGTATGAACTTTTGGATAGCTGCAATGTCTAAGTAGAAATTTGAAAATTCAAGAATCAATTTGAGAAATGAGACAAAATTGGAGAGTGAGTTGTATATAAGTAAATTTACAATTATCTCTAATACAATAAAACCTTCATAAATTAATAATGTCGGGAGTGTAAAATATTATTAATTTAGTGATATATTAATTAATAATTATTAATTTATAGAATATATAGCTTACATTTTTACAATGTGAATAAGATATATATGAATACTAATTTATATATATTAAATATTAAACATGTATATCCGTTAAATTCATGTAAAATTTTCATGTATTTTTAATGATAAATTCTCAATATTCCACACATATTTTAATAAAAATGTATAAATCCACTCAATTATTAATATAGTTGCATGTATTAACATTAACTAAGTTACTATAGATACGTACTATACCATTGTACAAATTATGAATTATTAGTTTATATGTTAAATGAAACTTATATGAATTTATTTTTTTATATTATCTTATAAATTTAGTGAATTATTAATTTATTACGTCAAATGTACTATAACATTAATTATTTTGATAAAGATCATGAATTATTAATTTATATGTTAAATGAGACTTATATGAATTTATTTTTTTATATTATTTTATAAATTTAGCGAATTATTAATTTACTATGTTGATTTCGATTTAAAAAATAATGAAAATTATTATTTCAGTGAGGTTATTAATTTATCGAGATTTCACTATAACAAACTTTTTTTTTTAAATAATTCCTAATACCAATTATTTTTGAAATAATCCCTAATAACAATTATTGGCACAAAACACTCATTTTGGCTGATTATTTAATCATGCCATGACGTGGCGTAATCTCATTGGTTTTATCTAATTTGAGACTACTGTACTGCACTGCCGCAGATAATGGCCTATGAGAGAGAGAGAGGCATTAACGTTAATTAATTTTGAAAATCGGAAAAACAACGCCAGGTCTCTTAAAATCCTATTTTGGGGTTAGGGTTTCTGAATTGCTATTATTCTTGCTCAAAATTTTCCCGCTAAAAATGGATCAGGAAGGTAATCAATTCTATAACTGCTTTTCAATTCTTTTTCCTCTTCTCTTATTACCTTCAAAATTCATATATTTCCTTACTATTAGGGCAACGAGGCTCTTCAAATCCCTCTGCTATGCTCGCTTCCCTTGTGAGCAAAAGAAACAAGCTTCATGAGGAGCTTCGAAACATCGAAAAACAGGTCATTTTCAAATTTTACTGTTTTTCAATTTTTTTTTATTATGTGCATATGATACATATATACATTTGCAATTTTTGTTTTTTAGTTTTACTTTTATTAATACTTCCTTAATATGCTTATGAGTTTCTTTTACCTTTCCAGGCTACAATTTTATTGTTAATTTTGAACTATACATGATTTAAGTAACTGTGTAATGCGTTGGTTCGCATTGCTTAAACTTTTGCTTTTATAAGCTGTTCATTGATAATCAGGCTGGAGTTTGTACATGGGTTTTTTTCCCCCTTTTTTTAAACTTGTTTTTCCGATGTGGTTTGGCTTCTTTAGCACCATTGGAATGTGGCTTCTGTAGCTGCAAGATAGCATTTTGTGTCATTAGTTAATCTCATGTTCTCTTAAGGTGTATTGGACTGACTATTGATTTTGCTCTTATCTATTTGGAATATGATGAATGGGTATTGCTTCTTTAATTTCTTTGTTGAATCAAAAGTAGCTAACCTTTTTAACTTTATTTCAGGTATATGATATGGAGACAAATTATTTGCAGGATCCAAGCCAGTGTGGCAATGTATTGAAAGGTTTCGAAGGGTTCCTATCTTCATCTAAGAACACAGCACTGTATGGAGTGTCTATTTAAATATTTTCTTTGTTTTACACTATTTGATGAGAATTACTTGCTTTGCTAATCTACATGTTTAAAGTACTATTTGGCTGCCCTTTTGAATTGACTTGGTATTGGCTTGAGAGAATATCATCAATATCCATTAGTTAAATTTGTGGCGGAGCTATTCTTCCTTTAGATTGGCCGGCATTTACAAGCACTTATACATACTAAACCTTACATTGAACTCAAACATGCTGTAATGTAGAAATCATAGTCACTTGAGTGCCTAGTTCCAGCTATAAAATAGGCCAAATAGCATGAATAGCATAAAATTTAACCTTCTAACTTGGCATGTATATGCAAGCGTCCTATGATTGGAGACCGTGTTTAATTCTGTATATCATGTATTGATTTCACAACCTTGTTACTGCAGCTTGAAACGGTCTAGGAAGTTCCAGCCTGAAGACAGGCTCTTTTCATTATCTTCAGTTACCTCACCAGCAGTATGTGCTCTAAATTTTAAAATTTGTAGTTGTGGCACGCCTTTTTTTTTTCTTGTTTTCATCTCTTCCAGAAGGGTATCCAGGGTAGTTCCCTAATGATAGATAAAGCAAACTATGGGATGGGCAAAGTGATGAAAATTTTAGACATGGCTTGATGTTTTTCACTGAGCACTTAGTTAAAGTATTTTTCAAAATCCTTTTTCCTCTGCCTTCCGAACAGAAATAATGATTCTGTGAGTATTTGAACTTTTTAATTACCAAGAAAAAAAAAAAGAAGGACGAGGAAAGGATTGTAGGATTTGTACGTCAGTCATGCATGATTAGTCTGTGTTTCAACTTGAAGTATCCTTAATCACTTTTTCTACAACTATACCGAAGGTATCTTAGAACCCTGTAATATGTTTTATTCTGTTTGTGCTGTTAATCACATCTCTGAACTCACAGAGGGATGCCGTGCTACTCTGGAAATTGTGTTGTTTAGAATTTATTCTAATTTGCAAAGTACTGTGCTCTTATACAATGGTTCTTGAAGGTTTGGTCATCAGCTTTATTTGGTGGTTCAGTTTTTTTTTTTTTTTTTTTTTTTTTTTTTTTTTTCCTGAGATGTGTTTACTGTGGTGGGGGGCTCCATAAATTCATTTCATTTTTTCCTGTAATTTCCTATATTCAATTGATTCTAAATTTTTTCTTCCTCTCCAATTAAACCGGTTTTGATGGCAATGCCCTATTCAGAAGTTTTATGGAATTTAAGTTAAATCTGTTTATTGGTAGCAGTAAAGTTTACTGGGAAATTATGGGTTGATATCTTCTTGATAAAACATTGGCTGTGATGTCATGTGCTTGTTTTACGAAATGCTTCTTTGGTTCTCAAATCTTGATGTCCTAAGAAGCTATGTTGAGCATTTCTTTTCTGTTGTCAGGCTGAAGAGCAAGCAGTTGGACGAGATGGTGAGCTAATATACACTGTTGCATAGCATATATACTTTCCTTAATGTTTGTTTTATTCATTTGCTTTTGTGCATTATAGATGGGAGATCAGATTATGGTGTAGGGCGTCCTAAGGGTGGAGGAATATACGCAAACGGACAGTAAGTGCTTTACTTATTGAACTGCATGTGTAATAAGAATATACATGGATCAAAATTGGTTTAAGAGAATAAGATGAATGCAGCTAATTATACTTATTTAGAATCTAAATCATACTTTCCAATGTATTGTCAGAGGAAAACCAAAGAAAGGAAGAGGTGGACCAAGAGAAGCTAAGAGAATCAGGCCTTCAGCCGATCCAGATTTTGACTATGACGATGATCCTGATATGACATTATGAATTCATTTGGTTAAATGAGATGATCGTTAGCCATTGTATGATCAAGAGCATAGAGCAGAATTGTATAACCTTTGTTAATATCTTTTCGACTCGAATGAGGGGAAAGGATTTCTTGTTCTTTTTAATTTTAGAAAACTTCTTGTTTGATGAGAAAATGGGCACTGCATTTTGCCAAATGATGAAACTGTACAGCCTGATGTAGAACAATTAAATTAATTATGTTGTAAACTGGTTTAATGTAGGCTTAATTATTCATGAATCGCAAGCAAGATGCTTATAAACGACGTCGTTTATATTTATATTTATCAGTTTTCATTCTCACTCTTTTTGTTTCTTTATGTATTTCCGTTCCGTTCCTCCGCAGTCCGCTCTCCGCTTCGTTTTCTAGTTTCCTAGAATTTAGCACAAAAATCCCGACTTGGGGGGACTGAATCTTATTATCTGGCCTACTACTTCCATTTCGCGGTCATGAACTTGAACTTGCTGGTTTGTATATCTACTTATCTCATATTTTCCCTTACAATTCTTTGGTCTCTTACAACACTATATTTCTAGAACAAGATAACGATGCAGAAGGACCCAGACAAGACACCTACTCAAGTGCCAGTTTATTGGATTGAAACATCCGATTCTGTCTCATGTCATTACCAGTTTCAGCCCGATGGGCGACTCTCCGTAAGTTCTTTGTTTATTTATTTATTTATTTTCTTATTTCTCACATGCAATTTTGCAAACATCTGGCGTGCGTGGTCAATGTTGCTGATAAATTGCTTATAAGATGGCCTGTTAGAAGTAATTGCTTAATGGGTTAGCTTATTTTTAATGAAAAAGCTGAGAATTAATTTCAAGTTTGCATTTTTGAAGTATTAATTTTGACTACTTAAATACAGAATTTGGTTTGGATGATAGAAAATGGGCAATGCAAAGGGGACTAGTTTACTTAGGGAAAGTCCAGGATTGAATGATAAAGAAGTTTCTGCTTATCAAGAGATGTTTTGCTTAATAGTTTTGTTCCTCCATTTGCTGTATAGCATCTGTCTAAAGTAGAAATGAACAGGAAATAAATATAGCTCCATTTTCTGCTTTCTTCAGACTAGGTGCACAGGGGTTGAATTTGCTTAATTTGTGTGAGTTCAAGCTTACTTTGCTTGCATGCTCTCCATATTATGTTGTCTGTGATGCTCATTGCTCGTTATAAACTAAGTTCTTATCCAGTGCCATTGCTGGTTGTTACTCAGCCACACCTTGTAATGGATTTTGTTATCATAATATGGTGGATTTCTGGGCAATCTCGTGCCTTTTCATGAAATGGATATCCAAAAAATTTAGCCCTCCGTAACAGTGGAGATAAATAACTATAATGCCTTCCATTTCAATATGTACTTGTGAGACACTTTGATATCTTTGCAGAAAATTTTATTTTACAATTGAAGTACTTCTACTTTCATTGAATTGTTTTAATGATTCATCTAAATTGTTTCTTTTCCGTGGGTTCACACTTGATAATAGATGAAGGTAGTTGATGATGCCAGATCAACAGTTCATAAGGTGGTGGAATCCTTTTTAAATAAGTTCTTTCCTTCAGGATATCCATATAGGTAAGTTAATTGATTTTACTGACTGGAATACAAAAGCTAGATATTTGTAATATTTTATTTTTCTGGTGTTTCTAGTGTGAATGAAGGATACCTTAGATACACACAGTTTCGGGCTCTGCAGCACTTCTCCAGTGCAGCATTATCTGTGCTGTCAACTCAGGTTTTCGTCCAATATCTTTGAAGCTTCTGTAGTTATAACGACGTTATTTTATATCACTCCAGCATTCTTCTTTTCTGTTATTTTTTTTTTCTAATTCCCAAGACTAGATATTTATCTTCATAAACTGCCAAATGCTGATAACCAGGTTGATTTGTCAGAAATTGCTTTTACTCAGCCTCAGGCTTTAAAATTTATTAGGTTCTTATGTTTATAGTTAGTTTTCACATTGGTTAAGATCCATAATGTGTGGATCACTTCTCCATGTTCTGACTGCTTTACAGTCACTTCTGTTTGCTGCAGGAATGCGTCCTACGCCAGCACAAGCAACAGCTATAAGTTGGGTGAGGTTTCCACCAGTTATGTTATCAACATACTTAATCCCAATAACATTTTTCAACATAGGCTTGTTTTATTTTTTTATTTTTTAAATGAATAGGTATTGAAGGATGGGATGCAGCATGTTGGAAAACTCATTTGTAGCAATTTGGGTGCCAGAATGGATTCAGAACCAAAACGTTGGAGAATACTAGGTTTTATGTCCTGTCTTGCATTTTATTGATTTTGAGATTGAGTTGGCTTTTAGTCGTTCCACAAGGTGTCTAACTATGAGCTGTACACATTGCAGCTGACGTTCTCTATGATTTGGGCACTGGCTTAGAAGTACTTTCACCCTTATGTCCTCAGCTTTTCCTTGAGGTGGCCGGCCTTGGTAATTTTGCAAAGGTTCGTTTCTAGTTGATAATAACTTTATCCAGATAAAAATGTTAAAGTACACATTTGGAATTTTTTGGGTTTCTCATTCTAATTTCTCTCTTTTGCAAAGTACTAATACGAATGTGATTTGCCTTATCTAATATCACAACTTCTTTGTTTATTATACATTCCTCTTCATTGATTTTCCCCTGTTCATTGCATTTTCTAGGGGATGGCTGTAGTTGCAGCTAGAGCAACAAGGCTGCCAATATATTCATCATTTGCTAAAGAAGGCAATCTCAGCGACTTATTTGCAAAAGGGGAGGCCATTTCAACACTCTTCAATGTTGTGGGAATGGGAGCTGGAATTCAATTAGCATCTACTATTTGTTCATCAATGCAAGGCAAGGTGTGAAGCTTATAGTCGCCATTTTGATATCAAGAATGTGATTTACTTTGATGCTTAATTTGTTCTTGAATTTGAATGTGCCTTGTGTTTCTGACTTCATATAACATCGTTCTGACCTTGCATGATCTCGTTGTCTAAAAATATTTTAATGGAACTTACCTCATTAACTAGCGAATACCATCAAGTTTGATTAAGTCAGTCTTTGTTTTCTGCAGGAGAGGAAGGAAAGATAATTTATCATTTTCTTACCTTTTTTGGTCGTTTAGGCCCTGTTTGATATGCATTGAGTAAAATCTGAAATTAATTAGAACTCATTTGCAAATGAATTTTCATCGTAGTTATAATAAGTTTGAAATGTGGAATTCAATTGAATTACACATATTTGGTGTTTTGAGACAATCTTGAATTTAGTTCCACATGCAATGGTTTGTCCAAATTATCCTTAAACAATTGTGTGTCTTTTAGATTCATTTGCAACTCCATAGAAAATTTGTGGAATGAAATGAACATCATTAACATCTGAATTCTGAAACATGGAAAGCTAGGAATTCAATATAATAATTCCCCAACATTTTGCATAATTCATCTATACCAGATGTGGGGATACAGTGCATGATTTTCTTCTTGTCCAATAAATATTCTAAGCTCATTTGCTAATGTAGTTTTGCAAATATTTGTGTGCAGTTGGTTGTTGGCCCTCTTCTTTCTTTTATACATGTTTATAGTGTTATTGAAGAAATGCGAGCTACCCCGGTCAATACACTAAATCCACAGAGGACAGCAATGGTTGTCGCAGACTTTGTCAAGGTTTATTTTCGAATTCTCCATAGTATGTTTTCTGTTGCTTCTATTCCTATCAACTTGACTTCTAAAGTTTCTACCAACCCAGACTGGGAAAGTCTCAAGCCCTGCAGATTTAAGATACCGTGAAGATCTTTTGTTTCCCGGGAGACTTATAGAAGATGCCGGTAATGTTAAAGTAGGCCGACCTTTGCACAATGTTCTTACACCGTCAAAACTTCGTGAATGGAAGGATATATTCCCGGAAGAGAGGTTTCTTTTGAACCATGGGACCAAATGGACGGACATGATACTAGAACAAAATGCATCAGGCGAAGATGCATTGCGGGGATGGCTAGTTGCTGCGTATTCTGCAAGCTTAGAGACACAATCAACAAACTCAAGCACTAGCGTCTTGCTAGACGCATATGAGAAAATGAATATAACGTTCGATTCATTTTTGTCTGAATTACAAGCCAAAGGGTGGCATACTGATCGGTTTTTGGATGGCACGGGAAGCCGTTTTGCTTGGTAACAATTTCTAGTTCAGATGATAATTATACACAGGAAGTATGTTATTGAAGGTTGATTGCTCAGCCCAGATTGTGGGTACTTGTAAAGAAGCAATGTCTGAAACTGACCAAATTGTACTTCCAAAATACAGTTATTATAGCTGGGAATAATTTATTTGTTTTTATTAAATTTCTCCGTTATTCGGTATTTATATTGGGCTAATTTAAGTTTGTAGTTCTATACAACAGCCCATCATAAAGCAGCCCATTTAATAATACGAAACCCAAATCCATAATTTTCAAGCCCTAATTTCCTAAAAGCAATTTAGGGTTTTGCCTTTATCATTCTTTCATCATTTTAGCATAGCACAGCCACCCAGAGCACAGAGAGGGAGAAGGTAAGTGACTGAAAATGCCCGCAGGTCATGGTCTTCGTTCCCGTACTCGTGACTTGTTTTCAAGACCGTTCAGGAAGAAGGGTTACATCCCTTTGACCACCTATCTCAGGACCTACAAGATCGGTGATTATGTCGATATCAAGGTTAACGGCGCCGTCCACAAAGGTATGCCTCACAAGTTCTACCATGGTCGCACCGGTCGTATCTGGAATGTTACCAAACGCGCCGTCGGCGTTGAGATTAACAAACAGGTATTAATTAGTAAATTAACTCTTTACAAATCATTGAATTATAGTGTTAATGTAGGTTATTTTAATGATATATTTGCTTCATTTTTAGTTTAGTTTTTTATGATTTTTGTTGTTTTTTTGTGATCTATTAGTGCTGGATTTGTCCTTTTCATTTCCATTTGATGGTTCTCAGTTTGGTCGGTAAGTGTTTGATGATTTGTATCTAGTAGCTACACTAGAGGGCTTTACTTTAGGTTTTGTAGTTTTTCCGATTTCGGCTTTGGTAATTAGAGACCCTTTGAGTTTTCTCTGACATTTTGAAGGGCTTATGTGATTTCTGTTTGCTTTAATTGCTGATGGCGGTATAGATTGTGGGTTTTGCTTCCTTCAATTATATATTTGATTTATCTTCTGGTTATTTGGCATTAGTGCAGCCATTGATTTTGGTTTATGTGATCCTTTTGGTTTATATATGTTATAGATTGCAACTATGACTGGTATAACTTCGCGATGTAATTAAGTTTGAACTCTGCTTCTTTTGCTTGTATTCTGCTCTGTTATCATTTACTTGTGTTGCAGATCTTTTAGCCTTTCAGTAAGTGATCATTTTATCTGTTTGTGAATGTTATAGGTTGGTAACAGAATTATCAGAAAGAGGATCCATGTCCGAATTGAGCATGTGCAGCCTTCAAGGTGCACTGAGGAATTCCGTCTAAGGAAGAAGAAGAACGACGAACTTAAGGCAGAGGCAAAGGCTAAAGGAGTGGTAATCAGCACAAAGAGACAGCCAGAAGGACCTAAACCCGGTTTCATGGTCGAGGGAGCAACATTGGAAACTGTTACACCCATTCCATATGATGTCGTTAATGATCTCAAGGGTGGTTATTAGAGCTACAATTCAAAGGTTTTGTTGCTTCAACACAAACTTTTTTGTTTCTTGGATTAGCTTTATTTATGTCTTTTAAAGTATTTGAAGTGTTGAAGAGCTATTTTGATATAATGAACTATGCTTAATTTCAATTCTTGTCTAGACATTTAATTTTATTCTATCATCATATTTGTCTGTGACTTCTCATCCATAGATGAAGCTAGAGATTCTTTGAACATTGAGCATATGAGCTCTGTGTTGTTGATAATTGTTCAAAGCTGGTAGAAAAACCCATAATCTATACGAGATTATTGAAAGAAAATCCAATAAATTCAATCGAAATTTTGAATATCCTGATACAAAAATTCATGTACAGATGCACCCATCAAGATGCTCAAGAATTGGAAGAAAATTATAATCCATCATTCACTTTTGCAGAAAAAAAAAAAAAATCATAGCAATACGTATGGATATGAACAATCATAATTCATTTAATTATGAATTATAAACTAATCGAATGATTTGTGAAATTTTTTTACTGCATACAGATAAACCAAATATTCCGAGCTATTTGTGAATAAATCCATCAAATCCAGAAAGGGAAACAGTAGAAGCAAACTCAATCTCATATTTAATCAACTCATCAAAATTCACAAGTCGCCGAAAACAATGGAAACAGTCCGGTCTTTCGCCGGAAATTACAAATATAAAAAATCAATCCCAAATAGTTTTTACATAGAACTTAAGCTTAAGAGGTGAGTAATTGATCCATACCCAAAGCGGAGCTATCAGACCCCCAGAAAAGCTTGAAATCGGCGTCGGTAACTCAGTGACTCAAACGGGTCCGATAATTTGAAGGCAAGCTTGCCTCCAAATAGCCGTCGGAGCAACATAATGGCGAGGGTGGTCCGAAAACTTCTGCCTCACATTCTCTCTATTTGGTTGGAAACCTTTCTTAACTGTTGTGTTTGGGTAGCTCTTTTGCTTCTCTATGCTTTGCCATTACACTCTCTTATTTATATTCAATTGACGATTTTAATGCTCATGATACAGACCTAGCAACCAGTGAGAATCGATTCTCAAAAATCGATTGGGAAAGAATTGAGCTACAGCGCCGGCGAAGGAGAGGGAGGAGAGTAGGCGGTTTTTGTGAATTGGGAAAGAATTTGAGAGAGAGAGAGGCTACAAAATTCAGAGGAAGAAGAGATATTTTAAATGCATTTTATTAATTTGAAAGATATTTTAATGAGAGTAAAAATTTTACTAGGAGGACAAAAGAATATATTAATTTAAAAATTTTGATAAAATTGACAATTTTTAAAAATTTAAAAATAAAAGAGTAAAATATATCATAGGACATTTTAATAATTTTTTCTTATTTATATACCTATCATAAAAAAAATAAACAAAATAGAAATTATTTATATTTAAATATAAGGAAGTACATATTTTTAAAAAATATTAAATTGGTCTTTCACATTGTTATAAAGAACGTCATTTGTATTATTTTTATTATAAAGTGAAAATATATTAAAAGTATTATATTTTAAATAGTTGGAGCTGAAATTATTATTTTAGTTATTTTTAAATTAGTTCAACTTTTTCTTTCATTAGTATAAATTAATTTTCGTGTTTATCATAATTTCAGCACATTTTCAATATTTTTCTTTTACTAGTCCACAATCAAAGTTTGCAATAATAACTTTTTAGTACGAATTTTTGCGTTTATCATAATTTTAGCACATTTTCAACTATGTTACAAATTTTACGCAATTGGCACAATTAAAGTATATTTCAACGCTTTTTTCTAAAAAAAGAGTAAAATGAAATTTGTGGTTAAATATGTGAGTTATAAAGTTAGAGGTATTTAATTATGAGATTATATAATATGAGTTAAGCTCTAATCCGTATCTTAATAAGATATAATTAGCACGCCTAAAAAAGTTTACAATCTTAATTATCACATAAACAAATATGAACCCTATAGTGCTTTTGCTTATGCTTGCTCATGTTCATGACAATGACACCTCCATTTGACACGTGGGAAATTGAAATAGAAAATTAAAAAAAAAATAAAGAAATTTTGGAGATTTTAAATTATTAAATAAATTAAATAATAAATTAAGATTAGGCATATCCAATGTCGGTCGACGGTTGATTGCAGATTTGACTCTATAGCCTTATAGTTTTCAACTTTAAAAAAAATTGTAGGCCCTTATAAAAATAGAACCATATTTTGCTTTTTATGGCATGAAATAATATTGCTCTTAGTCGGCCATGCCATAAATTAAATTATAAGATATAGAAATTATTTTGAAAATTAATAATGTAATATTAATTTATAATTTCGGTAAAAAATAAATTATAAGTTATTCCATAAATAATAAGTTATTTCATAAAAATAAAATAAAAATTATGATATAGTTTAGTAAATAAAATGAAAATAAAAAAAATTAATAAAATAATTAACATTGTTTTTGTCAAACATTTTCCCCACACTAAGACAAAGTACTGTACTGTCCTAATTAGTCAATAAACAACTACAAGTTGAGTCACATTTGTTGACAAAATTAGTCATACATAAATACTTAAATTTGAAACTAAAGGCTTAAAAAAAAGCCAAAGAAATTAAGAAAAGCTTGAACGGACTTTTACTAGTAAAAAAAAAAATTAAACTTTTACCTAATTAATCATATTATAGTTTGAAAATTTGGATCAAAATAATTAAATAGAGCTTGTTATATATCCACTTTCTTCTTCATGTTGACACAATTTATATGTATATATATGCTTTTTTCAACACTAATTAAGCTTTCAAAGTAAAAACTATTTAATATTGGTTTAAGACAAGTTGACAACTAGGAGCTAAATATTCCTCCTTCAATGCTTGACATTTTATGCACATATTATTTCCATAATCAATTACGGTTATATTATAATATTCCCTTCGTACCACTTTGAAAATTATTATTATTATTATTATTATTATTATTATTATTTTCATAGTCACGGCTTAAACTTACTCGTACCAATCGGTCCACTAAAATATATCGATCATTTGTTGGTACATACTATACTTATTTAAATTACATAGAAAATTAAAATATTTTATTTTTTTTAATTAATTATACAGATAAATCCTGACTATAGTCGGTATTTTTAAATCATAATTATATTCAGACTAATATCATTCGAGTTGCATAAGTAACATTACCAAATAATTAATACATGGGTATTTAGGTAAGTTAATCCAAAATTAATTATTTTTTAATAAAAGTGAAAATACAAAATTAATTACCAAATCCTCGCCAAAAATTTTCACGTGTGGCTTGGCCCTGTCCGACACCATATTCGTTACTTATTTATAACTTATTTATAACGTAGTTTTGTGAGATGCATGGATAATTAAAAAAAAAAAACTTTATATTTTAAATTATTTATATGAATTTTAAATTTTAAAATTATATTTCTCAATTTAAAAATTTTTAAAATATAAGTCTGTTTCTATATTAATAATATTATTAAATGTTATAAAATAATATTGATTAAAAAAAAAAAGAGAGAGACTTTCACTTTTGTTTTGACTTGTATACCCTTTGCGTTTACTTAAAAAACCTTAATGTTTTTTTAGCAAAGATATGTAATTAAAAAAACCTTAATTAAACTTTTTTTTTAAGAATACTTAATTAACTACCAATTATCTTATAATAGCTAATTTAAAGGCAACATATTTTGTCTTATATAGCACTTAGCGTCTTTCTTTGACTTCCTTAATTCTCACATACGCTGAATTTTACCAAATACTTCAAGTAATATCCATTGATCATGTCAAATATATCCCATATCGGAATATACTAACAAATTTACTTGTTTTAAATAATATTAATTTGTTGAGTTCAAATCTTATTATTACAAGGATTTATTAATTTTTAATTCATGTTAATGCTTGTTAATTTCAAATTTGTACAACATTTTTTTCCTAAAAAAATTAATAAAATAGTTTCAAAATGGCATAATCCTTTCGAAAAATACATTAATATTCTTTTTTATAGATTAGAGATCTAATAAATCGGAATAATATAAAACTAATTCAACGCAAATATTAAAGTGCCGTCTAAAAAAAAGTACAAACGTTAATTGTCAATCAATTTGCGCGGCGCAAAATTGTATCAAAATTGGATTTAACTTAAGCCTTAAATGGGTATTAAATAAAGATAAGTTGCATTTATATATATATATATATATATATATATATATATATATATATATATATATGTACCTTTCAGTTTGCTCGTGTACATTGTTGACAAAGTCTTAATCTTGTATTAGTAATTTTACCATTAATTAACCTAAAGAAAAGTCACAAATGCCTCTTTGTCAATTCATTATGAGCTAGCTAAGTGTTCATGCACTTGCACTTAAATAGTAAATAATGATACAATTTTTACTTAATCACAATTAATTTTGACTAAGTGGAGGCTTAATTTAAAATTTTAAAAAAACATATATAATTACAAAGAAGGCATATTTAAAAATAAATAAATAATATAAAGGAGGCTTTATTTAAAAAAAATAAATAAAATTATTAGAGACATCAAAACGCACGTTTTATTTGACTATTCATGTCCATATCATTATACAGCCATGAGCATATCAGAAAGAGATAGGAAAGCCACAGAAAGAGATTTCCAAGAAGAAGTGGGCTGTGGGCTAATTAATATATAAAAATTAACAATAATTAATATAATAATAATAATAATTAATTTAAAAATAATAATTATAATAATAAAAATATTGGATCGTCATAATATTAAATTTGGATTTTTGTATATACTTTGTCTTTTTGCTGTGTATGTATAAATATCCCCTCTTACCCTTCACTTCAACTCTGCATTTAGCTTATTAATTTCATTTCTTTTCTTCAATATCATAACAATGGTGAGAGCTCCTTGCTGTGAAAAGATGGGGTTAAAGAAAGGTCCTTGGACTCCTGAAGAAGATCAGATTCTTATCAATTATATTCAACAATATGGCCATGGCAATTGGAGAGCTCTTCCCAAACAAGCTGGTAATTATATCTCTTCTTTTCGATCATATACATACATACATACATACACCGATCGCAAAAAAAAGTTGTTCTATATATACTCGTCGTTAAACGCTTTTGCCGGTGCCGGAAATGGATACATATGTGCACTTTTTGATCTAAATTCTGAAATGAAGTGTTGAAGTGTCATATCTTGACTATATATATACCTAAATATGGTTTTGGTTTACAATCTTTTGCTTTTAGGTTTATTGAGATGTGGAAAAAGTTGCAGACTGAGGTGGATAAACTACCTTAGACCTGACATTAAACGTGGGAATTTCAGCCGGGAAGAAGAAGATGCCATCATTCAATTGCATGAAATGTTAGGAAATAGGTATGTGTTTTGATCTTGATCTATGAATAAAACGACATCGGATTGATAAAGTTTTGTCGTTTTAATTATATTATATACTTGAAATCATGTGAAAATTAGAAAAGATTCTTTATGGGGACTGTCTAAATGCTAATTTAATATGATTAACACGTTTTTTTAAGCCTAGTTGTTTGTAATTACAAGTGCTATCAAACAAGATATGCACTTACATTAATGAATTAATTATGTTATTAATTAGGTTTAGCAATTTAATTAAATAATTAATTTTGTTTTTATTTGCAGATGGTCTGCTATAGCAGCCAGATTACCAGGTAGAACCGACAATGAAATAAAGAATGTATGGCATACTCATTTGAAGAAAAGATTGAAGCTAAATAGTAATTCTAATCTAAAGCAAGAAAATCGAAAACAATCCATGGATACATCGACTGTAATTCAAGAACTGAAATCAGAACCGGAATTTCAAGAATATAGATCAGTTTCGCCACAACAATGTTCGAGCAGTGATCTGTCTAGTATTACCTTAGGTGATAATACCCTAAATAATATTTCATCGGAAAAAATTGAGTCATCGGAAAATTTAGACGACAGTTTTTGGTCAGAAGTATTGTCAAGCGATAATTCGAGTTCTTCAATACCACAATTTGATCAAATTCCAATAGGAAGTGGGGTTGAATCAGTGCAATATGGTTGTAATTATTCTAGTATGGACATGGAATTTTGGTATAACCTTTTTACAAGAGCAGGAGAGGCATTGGAATTACCAGAAATTTGAATAAAAATAAATCAGATTTTGTTTTTTCCAATTTTGGTATTATTATTTTTATTAATCTATTAAAAATTGCTGTCATATATTATCGACCGGTACTAAGAGTTTAATTATATTCGACTTGTGAATAAATGTCTAATTTTTATATATTCGACTTGTGAATAAATGTCTACTCGAATATCGCGCTTGAGACCTTTCTGATGCATTGAAATAGTGCCGAAATATTTTTAAAATATCACATCAGATTTTTCGAAAATTTGACGAAATATTTCAATAATATTCAACATCAGGATTTTAAAAGTAATTATGCTAAAAAAAAATTGGCTAAATAGACCAAATCATTGAACCAAATCTTTATTGGAATTATAATTATAATATGATAATAAACAAGTGTTTAAGTAGCATTAATTAGATATGAGATCGGATTTGAAGTTATCAAATGCTTAAAATATATGTAAAGAGCCGTAATCCTTTTACTAATATGCCTGATTTACTGATTATGGTCTGCTTAATTAATATTAAAAATTGGTTTAGGGAATAAATAAATAAACAAATTCCGATCTGCTCCTTACAATTTAATTTAATTATTATTAGTACTTAATAAATCTTAACTAATATAAAATGGAACCGTTTTGTCGCAGTTTTTTTCCTTTAGTACGTTTTATACGTCTACACAGGTTTGCGTGAAACGTTGTCGTATGATGAAGTAGCTTAAACCGCCTTTGGGGTCCTTTTTTACATTGGACAAGGATAAGAATGGAAAACTATTTAAATCCATGTGTTCATTATTCCCCATTTTTTTACGCTTATTAACCTTTCTCTAAATTTTTCATTGCTCACGATTTAGGATCCAATTCTCAATCTAGGGTTTCGCTTCTTTGTTAATCATGGCAACAGCATCAGGTATGTCCTTCCCTTTATCTTTCTTTAGCTATTTATCGATTAATTAATTAAAAGCGAGATTTAGTTTTTGGGTTTTGGGGTTCGTGTTAATTGAGGAATGGAAACGAATTGGGTGTTATTCGATTTTAAAATTTAGGTCACTTCGATTCAAATTTTCAGTCTGATAATGTTGTTGATCGCTCGAATAATAGAATTTGATATTGGTTATGAAATGAGCATATTTGAAATCCCTCTTTTTCAGCGTTTGTGAATGATTTGCAAGTATGGAAAAGCTGATGCATTGTTTTGTGTTATTGTTGCTTTGCAGTGGCATTTAAGTCCAGAGAGGATCATAGAAAGCAAATTGAGTTGGAAGAAGCTCGTAAAGCAGGACTTGCTCCTGCTGAGGTCGATGAAGATGGAAAGGAGATTAATCCTCACATTCCTCAGTATATGTCATCTGCACCCTGGTATCTTAATTCTGAAAAACCCGTAAGTTGCTGGATTCTTTTTTTCTTTTGATTATTATGACTTTGCATAAACTTTCAGGTAAGGGTGAGTTTTGACAAGATTTTTTTCCTTTCTTTTTTACTATCAGAGTTTGAAACATCAAAGGAAATGGAAAAATGATCCAAATTATACAAAATCATGGTATGACAGAGGTGCAATCATTCATCATGCTGATAGATACCGGAAGGGTGCCTGTGAAAAGTAAGTGGCCTTTTATTCGTTTCTCTTTTTGTTCGAATGTGTGTTTTCTATCCCCCTTTTTTTTTAGCATGAAGGGTAACTGCCTTTATACCTTTGTTAGAATGACATTTACTATACATTATTGGAAAAGATTGGGAAGATTGAGTTTGCTAGATACGTTATTGGAAAAGATTGGGAAGATTACTTGCAATACTTCTGCTCATATATATACTTGTCTTTGCACATTTGCTACAGTTGTGGAGCCATGACACACGATTCAAAGTCATGCATGGAAAGGCCCCGGAGAGTTGGCGCGAAGTGGACAAATAAACACATTGCTCCTGATGAAAAAATAGAGTCGTTTGAGCTTGATTATGATGGCAAGCGTGACCGCTGGAATGGATATGATACATCAAGCTATGCCCATGTTGTTGCGAGATATGAAGCTAAAGAGGCAGCTCGGAGGACGTATTTGAAGGAACAACAACTTAAGAAACTGGAGGAGAAAAATGGTAACCAAAATGTTGAGGATGCAGCTAGCGATGAGGAAGACAATGATGAAGATGACTTGAGGGTGGATGAAGCTAAAGTGGATGAGTCCAAACAGATGGACTTTGCAAAGGTAGAGAAGCGTGTACGAACAACTGGTGGTGGGAGCACAGGAACTGTCAGGTGAGGACAATTGATACTGTTCTTTAAAAATTATCATTTCTTAAGTGGCTCCTGCTCAGGCTTGGCTGTTGCTTGTGTGTACTGAGTTGCATGTCAGTTGTTTGATAAAATTGTAACTAACATTTTTGTAGGAACTTGCGTATTCGGGAAGATACAGCAAAATATCTTTTAAATCTTGATGTTAACTCTGCTCATTATGACCCCAAAACCCGATCTATGCGTGAGGATCCTCTTCCAGATGCAGATCCTAATGAGAAGTTCTATGAGGTAAGTGCCATTGAATAAAGACAATAACCTGCACACTTGCAATGTCTTTTCATATCTCATGTTAACTTTAACTTTTTTATTTGTATTCTAGGGAGATAATCAATATAGGAACAGTGGTCAAGCTTTGGAGTTCAAGCAGCTAAACATCCATGCTTGGGAGGCATTTGATAAGGGACAGGATATTCACATGCAAGCAGCTCCATCCCAAGCAGAGTTGCTATATAAGAACTATAAGGTCATAAAGGAGAAATTAAAGACCCAAACAAAGGATACAATCATGGAGAAGTATGGCAACGCTGCAAATGACGAAGAACTACCTAGAGAGCTTCTGCTGGGACAAAGTGAGCGACAAGTTGAATATGATCGTTCTGGACGGATTATAAAGGGGCAGGTGAGATTTTGTTTGACATTTCATCTACAATGTCATATCATTTTTGCACTCATGGGGAAAATATGCCTTTAGCCTTGAAGTTGGAACTTAGAATAATTTTGAATTTGATATGAGATCCTTAGTTGTATTCTTTTTAGGTTCAAATTTTGACCTTTGATTTGTGTTTCGACCAAATGATGGATAAATAATCATTTTCTGTTATCTACATCTAGTTGCATCTGCATGTTTTCTGAACATATTAGCATTGGCCTTCTGATATGTTCCTTGAAAATTATGAGTTGGTCTTGGGTACAAGTGACAAAAGAAACATTCAAACATGTATGGCATTCTGTCCCCACCCCTTCCTTTCTTCTTGTACACTGACTAGTCTTGTTATGACGTGCTACTTTCAGGAGGCTGTACTTCCTAAGAGCAAGTATGAAGAAGATGTTTTCATCAACAACCACACATGTGTGTGGGGTTCATGGTGGAAAGACCATCAATGGGGCTACAAGTGCTGCAAGCAGACTATTCGGAACAGCTACTGTACAGGTGCTGCTGGACTCAAGGCTGCCGAGGCTGCAACAGATCTCATGAAGGCTAATATTGCTCGCAAGGAGACAGCTGAAGGTTTGTGTATTAACAATCTGTTCAAGGGTTTTATTCTTGATAAAAATACTCTGCTGGCTTACTCTTAACAATTAATTATACATATAAAAATATTTTCATCATTATTAACCATTTGCATTATAAAACTGCAGATTTGCCTGCTCCATCTGAGGAAAAAAGACTTGCTAATTGGGGAACTGAAGTTCCAGAGGATTTGGTTTTGGATGAGAAGCTACTAGCTGAAGCTCTTAGAAAGGTGAATTTGGATCCATCATCTTTCGAGAATCTTTTTGTCTTTTTCCTTCTCTTTTATCCAGGAACTGTAGGAATATGTGGTTTTTAGGATGCCTCGTTTCTATCTAGGGCCTGAAATCTCATGATATACTGGGAGATTTGGACACAACTTGTTTTATGCTTGCTGAGCCCATTACTGATAATTAGATATGGTTGTTTTGTACAGGAGAATGCAAGAAGGAATGAAGAGAAAGATGAGAGGAAGCGGAAATACAATGTTACATGGAATGATGAGGTATTGGACATCATCTTCATTGTTGGTTCAAACATTATGATTTTAGGTCTTGTTACTGGTGTGTTTTCAATAGCTAATCCCCAAAAAATTACACAGGTTACTCCTGAGCAGATGGAGGCTTATAGGATGAAACGGATACATCATGATGACCCAATGAAGGATTTCCTTTAAGTTACAATTGTGCGGTGGTCTTAGTCGGGCACATTTCTGCTGCAGGCTTCATGGAGTGTTATTACTAGCTGTGCCTTGCAGTTCCTACCTGCGAGGGGATTCAAATTATTAGGAGTTTCCTCTCTCCGAAAAATGGAAGATAACATTTGTCTACAGACAACCCGTTCTTGTGTAAAAATGTAGTGCTATGTCTCTGGAATGGAGAGAAATGGACAATTGTTATGAATTTTTATCAGAAAACATGTTTTCGACTAGTACGATTTTCTGTTTAGCTGTAGTACTGATCTGTGCCTAATATTGTACTGCTAAGTTTCTCTTAAAGGAAACAGTTGTGGGATATTGCAGTTTCATAATATCACATTTGTGTATTGTACAAAAAAACCTACTGTCACAAGTATACTTATTTCCATTATAATTACAAGAGCTAAAGTTAATCTACATGAAGGAAGAAAAGAAGCAAAATCCAAGACTAAGCTGTAGCTACTGCTATGAAGAGTTACCACTTTCAACAGTAAATTTCCTTGCTATCTTCTCTTCAACCTCCATTTCTGCTCTGAAACTTGCAATAAATTGCTCAGCTCTCTGATCTATTCCTCGCATTTGAGGAGATCCAAATCCTGAAGACTCCCACATATCATCCGCTTCTGCTACGCTTTTCCCCTTCCCTCTTCCATCCTCTGTACCAGCTCGCTTGTCTGCCAAAGCCTTAACGGTCTTAGTGCGGGGAAGAGGCCGCGCCACCAGCTCATCAGCAACGGGCTCTCGGAAAAGCTTATCGATATAAACGGGAGCAGTTTTCTGCGACAGAAGAAATCTGCTTGTGCGACATTGCCGTTTGAAAGGGAGGAAAGAAACCCTTGTTCTGTTATGTTTTTTGGTTTTGAATTTGGGTTTTTTCTTGATAGACTTGGAGTTGTGAAGTGAGAATTTGGAGGTGAAGCTTTGCCAAGCTTTCTTGGGTGGTGGAAGCCTTAAATTGAAGCAAGACATGGTGGTGGTTTTGAGGGTGCAAAGAAATGCTTAAATGATGCTATATAATGCAATTGCAAGAATAGGATTCTTTGATGCACTTGTATTTGTTTTATATATTAAAGGATTGGTAGGCAATTTGTATATTGGCTTGGTATTTACGCTACAATGCAAGAAAAATATACCAAGATTATGATGTTTTATGGGTTGTAAAGCAATGGACTAGCTTAATTTTTAAGCTATTACTTTGAAATCACATTTAACCATAGGATTACTTATTCTAATTCTAGTCTAATAGTTTGATTAACAACAATTGGACTTGCCTAACTTTGGTATACAAAAGGGTATATTGGTGTGAAAGAATATGAATAATAGGTGTTGGTCCACTTAATCTAAATACAGATCATGTGGGGTAAAAAGGAGATCATTAATAAGACAGATAATATTGTGGGTTACGCAACATAGGCTAAATCTCCCCTGAGAGCCAAAATTAGTGCTAAGATTGCATTGATATGAATCAACATAGGCTAAATCTTCGTGACTGACCAAACCACACACTAATAGCTCAGCAAATTACAATATAATTACTATTTACTATTATAAATATACAAATAAGAAATTGAAGAATTTGATAGTGAAATCTTTGTGATATAACAACAACAATGCAATATGGTATATAGTGAAATCCGGCTCAAAATTTTTATTGTAATTCCCGTTATCTTAAAAAACCAAATTAGGACTAAATTAACCGGCTTCCAATCAATTAATTATTACATCTTCTGTCTTTTGTTTAACTATGTTTACTATAAATTAGATGGTTAAGAGAGCTCTTCATCGTATTAACAATAATAATAAGCATTAATCTTTAATTAAAGCATTATCTATACATATACATATTTTCCATGGCTAAATCTAGCTCCCAAACAATCATCTTCATCTACTTCGTTGTCGTTCTCTTCTTCTTCTTGATTGTTGAAAGCCGATCGTTGTTGGGAAGTAAGTAGTTTTTCATTTTCAATAATATATAGTGAGACTATTTCTAATTATCAGTAATAAAATGTAATTTGATAATGTTTTCTATATTGATTAGTTGGAATTATTTCAGAAAATTTTGCTGGAATTATTTCAGGAAATTTTGCTGAACCAGAATGTAATTCAGTTTATGGAGTGAACAGTGGAGATACTTGCTTTACTGTTACACAAATGTTCAATTTGACTACTGCATTTTTTGACTCCATTAATCCAAATCTCAATTGTTCTTCCTTGTTTGTTGGCCAATGGCTTTGTGTTGATGGCCAAGCTTAATTAATGAACTTTCATCACCAATAATAAGTTCCCATAGAAATGAGTATCAATAAGGAGGCAAGATTGTTTACTCTTTATTTGTTGTAATGTTCTTGAAATTTTAATGGAATAAGTTTAATTTACTTGTGCTAATTATGATCAAAACTATACAACTTCAAATAATTTGCATTACAATTTTAGAATGCATCCAATTACTTGTGCATAATTCATGATACAAATTCAAAAAGTTAATTGTTTAATATGATTTTAATGGTGTGTAAACACTAGTCCCTAAACCCATTACCTTCTGGGTGGAATTGTCGCAATACCGGCGTTCTTCTTAGCAAGAATTATTGCAGTAGGATAATGGCTAGGAGGATTTGAAAAACATTATGACATTAAGATTTCTAAAGTTTAGCTCCGTATCCCACTATTCGTCGTATTTGATTTGATATTCATAAGCTAGTTCGGATTAACTATTTTGTAACTGATCAGATTGAATAATCTGTGATGAATTAAGCATAGATTGCTAATAAAATTACTAATTTTTTTTTTTAAAACAATGTTTGCCTTAAATTTGAATTCCCATAATGTAAAATGTATATAAATATCGATTAAAAACATTATAATAAACTCATTAATGACATTAAAACAAAATAATATATGTTTTTATTACCAAAAATTGGAAACATAGTATAGTATAGTAGTGACAATAATTGTGAAAGGAAGACAAATGGTGGGTGTAAAACAATAGTGTTTCAAATCATCACCACGTACTATAATCCTTCACCACCTCAAACCATAAGGTGGCGACGTTTTTTTACATAAAGACATATTTCCATGCAAATTCAACCTCTTATATAATCCCAACACTTCTCCCATTTTCCTCATCTCACTCCCTTCCTCTTCTTCCACCATGGCTACTGCTAAGCTTGTCCTTTTCTCTCTTCTTTCTCTTATTGCTTTGGCTGCCGGAGCTCGACGTTACGAAATCCGGGCTCAAACTCAGGCTCAGCAATGCCAACTCCAGAGGATCACTACTTCCCAACCTTCTCATAGGATTGAGTCGGAAGGTGGGATCACTGAAGTTTGGGATCCATCTGAGGACGAGTTTCAATGCGCCGGTGCCGCCGCATACAGGGACACTATTCAGCCTAATTCTATGACTATTCCTAAATTTTTCCCTGCTCCACGTTTGGTTTACATTGTACGAGGTAATTTCAGTTTATTTATTTATTTTGATTGATTTAAGGTTTGTGTGGTCGGATTTTAATTTATTTTATTCTAAATTGTTGCCGTGAATTTACAGGAAGGGGAGTGGTTGGAGTGAACCTACCAGGATGCGCACAAACATTCCAGCCGGAGCAGCAGTCAAGAGGAGGAGGCCGACCATCCCGTGCCGGAGTAAGACAAGACCCACACCAGAGAGTCCACAGAGTTCGTCGTGGTGATGTCATTGCTATCCCACACGGTGCTGTCGATTGGTGCTATAACGACGGTAATGAGGAGCTTATTGCCGTCACTGTCGTTCATCTTAACAACAGGCATAACCAGCTCGATCAACTACTCAGGGTAACAAATCCGAATTAAACCAAATTGGTTTCAATTTTCCTCGTAAAAAGGAGAATTCAGTGTTTTATTATATGTAAATCCTTTTTCACATTAATAATAATTTGGATAGGCATTCTTGCTCGGAGGAGGCCAATCTCAAAGAAGAAGAGAAAGAGAAAGTAGCCGGGAACGTCCTGAATCATTCCGCGGCCAATCAGTCCGTGCTCAGAAGGCTCAGAGCATTCGTGAATCTTTCCAGAACATTTTCCGATCACTTGATGAGCAAGTATTGGCTGAGTCATTCAATGTTAATACAGAAATTGTAAGAAGATTAAAGGAAGGAAACAACAGAGGAACAATCATCAGGTGCGAAAGAGAAATGCGTTCTATCATACCTGACGAACGAGCTGAAGAAGAAGAAGAAGAAGATCGAGATTACAGAAGAGGATCCCAATGGGCAGTGACTAACGGATTTGAAGAAACTGTATGCACCCTGAAAACTGTACATGGCCTTCACACCAGCAAAGAACCTGATTTCTATACTGAAGAAGCCGGTAGAATCCACATTGCCAACGAACAAAAATTCCCCATTCTCAACTTGCTTCAAATGAGCGCTGAGCGCGGAGTTATAATGCCGGTAATTAATCCTTGCTTTCTTATACTTATATCAACTCTTCCCTTATCCTTTCTTTATACCCAAGTTCATTCATTTGTATATTAATTGCAGAGAGCAATGCACACACCACATTGGGCAATGAGGTCACACAGAATCGCCTACGTTCTTCGAGGGGATATGCACGTACAGATTGTGGACGACAGTGGGGATACAGTGATGGACGAAAGAGTTAAAGAAGGAGACATGTTCGTAATCCCACAATTCTACGCCGTCGTCGGAAGAGCAGGAAACAACATTTTCGAATACATAACATTCAAAACTGATAGCGATCCAATGAAGCAAGCCATGGCTGGTTCAACTTCTGTAATGAGAGCTATGCCTTTGGATGTTCTGATAAATGCTTATGATATGTCACCAAATGAAGGAGATCAGGTGAAAAGGAATAGGGATCCACAATCCATGTTGCTTAGCCCTCTCAGGAGATCTTAAATTATTATAAAGAAAAATAATCGTAACACAGCAGAAGAAACAAGAAAAGGGCCGCAGCTAAGAACTCCTTCTTGCATGTAGTTAGAGAGGGATACGTTTATTGTATTATAGAGATGTAGAGAGTCTTGAAATGTAAAACTTTCACTTTTAATGGAAGTTAATAAAACTGTGGCCTCCTTCTGTAATTTTCTATCGGAATTTCTTGGCACTGAGCTTAATAAAAACAACTCTTTTTTTGAATCTTTTTAATGCTGCATTTCTATTTCTATCATAAATTTCCATAAACGTTTCTTTATAAGTATATATATCCCTTTAATTATAGGATACTTTACCTGATAAGTGAGCTTATAAGTCTTGTTTAGGATTTAACAATACTATGCTTCTCATTTTTCTTCTCTTAGAGATCTAAATATAACAAGAATCAATCAAATAAAACAAAAAAAAAGTAATAACAAAGCAAATAGAACAGTTTGAAACTTTTTTGAATGAGCCTCAAGAAAAGGAAGTTTCCAATCATTGAAGCCTACTCAGTAGAATATGGAGGTGCTTATGGCTGAAATCTATTGTCGAAGCCTACACATCCTGGATCAAGTAAAGACTCTGGGTTTCAGCAAGCCTCTGCTACATCCATCTCATTAGGAATTGATGATCTTTTAACAATACCTTCTAAGGGATGGCTAGTCCAAGATGCTGAACAACAAAGTTTGATTTTGGAAAAACATTATCATTATGGAAATAGAAAAATTACGCCAATCTATTGAAGTATGGTATGCTACAAGTGAATATTTGCGACAAGAAATGAATCTTAATTTTAGGGTGACGGAACCCTTTAATCCAGTTCATACAATTACAGGATCAAATAAATGAGGGTGGCTGGACGAGGGAGAATAATGTCATTGCATTTGGCAACACCTATTCCTAAGCATTTGATCAAAATTGAACAAGAAATGATCAATCCTACAAAAATTTTCCCAGTACACAATTTCTTATTTCACAAAAAAAGATTTCCCTGGAGTGACAAAACCCAGAGAGAGTGTAAATATATAAAAGGGAAAAAGAAGAAAAACCAGAGAAATCTATTCTTATAATCTTCCATCAGAGAGAAATAGGGGAAATGGAGACTAGATGAGGGCTTGGATGCCAAGTTGTTGCATCTCTCTTAGCTTCCATATAGGATAAATTGCACCTTCCCCAGCTTCTTCTGGATCTACTTGTTGCATTGCCCATGCATAGTATACAGTGTGGATTGTATCCTATAACACCCAAAATTCTCAGTATGCATCAAAAAAGAGATTCCGGAAATAATTAAAACAAAATGATAATATATTGAGTAAAGGGTGAAATTTTTTGATGAAAATTCAGAATTGGCCCAGCACAAAAATTAAAGTCCATATAATACCTTGCCCCCTTCTGTTATAGCACCATGTCGATCACGTACACAGTGGACTTGCTGTGTTTGGAACTGCAATATTTACAAGAACAGAGCCATCAATTATAAAAAAAAAAAGTTTTACTTGGTCCTCAACCAAGAAATGAAGGGAAAGAGTAAGTGCATACAGCTACAATTATTATTGGGGAGGTTCCCATCATTTTGGTCTCTCTTACTTCCACCTCAGATATATGCAAAATCTGCAACAAGATGAGAAATATCAAGCTTACATTAACTTGTCATTATAAAACCAATGTAAACTTATTCCAGTCGAAATTGAAAAGTAGATATTGATGATAATATCAACTATGATGATAACAGAGTCAAAGCACCTCACACTTCTGTCAAAAACAATACAACAGACAGACTATTCCAGGGTGAAGGTTGTTACCTTATTATCAAAAAAAAAACCGTGACTTTGAAAGGCCTTGTGCTCTGCCTCACAACGACTGACAACTTCTGGGCTGCAGTACTTCTTCAAAGTCTCTAAATCACCCTGTACTTTTAGAAATTTATGTTCATTAGAAACAATTGTATGACCAAATAATATGCTGAGAAGATTATGCCAGTTGCTGTAAGCTCAGAACGCACCTTTATGTAAGCATCAAGAACAGGTCTAACAGCATCCTGCACTTCGGCCACAAAATCCACTAAAGAGAATGATCTGACGAGGGAAAATAAGATACCATATGATGATACGGCATTAACAGGTTATTGAAATTTTTTAAAAAGAAAATTCAGGTTATCATACGGATCTCGTCGACGTATTTCTTTCAGTGATGTAGCAGCATCAGTTTCTTGGAAGATAGTATCACTAACACTGTCATGAAAAAGAAGTGTCAACTACGCAACCTTTATTAGAGAACTCATGTAACTAACATAAATGAGAGAAAGGCAGCATACTCCTGAATTTTGTGAACGATAGGACTGTCACTGGTTTCCCATCTCTCCCGCATGTCCTCTGCAATCTGAGAATTCCAGCCAAAACAGAAGTAAGAACATGGATCAAGAGGGGATAAAATGACCTAATACAAGAACTTTTAGAAGAAAAAAAAAATACAAAAGCCAACCAAAATACATAAGAGGACGAAGCAATCGCACCTCTTGACTCTTTGTTACAACGGGCTCACTAATACCAGCAAAACGCTTGAACACAGGATGTTGCTGCATCTGGTTTAGATGAAAAAATTTATTTCAGTATAAAAAGCAAGATGAATAAAATAAAGAACTTTATTTTAGATCCTCTTAGAACAGTAGGTGGCATATTTGAAACAGGGGAAATTTACCTTTTGTCTCAGAGCCTCCCACTTTTTACTCCATCGAGACTGTTTAGAGGGTAAAACTGCAATGTCAGTTCTTGTGCTTGTTTCACCCTTGAAAGAAGGAGGTGGTGTGTATTCAAGGTGCTTTCTCTTACTAGGATTACCATATAATTCATCCTTCACAACATCATATCCCTTCTTTACTATGTCTGTGACCTTTGCTTCCTTCAATTTCTGGAAGGCAGAAGATAACTTTGAGGAAGGTATGCTTGATTTAAATTTTCCGTAAAACGTCTCCTCAGCATTAGTACTCCCAGTTTGCTTATCAGCATTAGCACTCCCAGTTTGCTTATCAGTCTCATCACTTGATGAAGCATCCTTGTCATCTTTTACATTAGTGCCATCTTTATCCGAAGTACCAGCAGACTCAGTTGGCTCTTGATTCCCAATTTTAAAACTCTCTTTGACCTGAATCACACAAATTGCATTGAATAATTAGCGTAGGTCAATAGTGAAACACAGAGAAAATTATCAATGCAAACTACTACCAGACCTCTTCTGTGGCAGCTGAGATCTTTTCTTTAACATTGGCAGAAACCTGAAAAACAAAACAAATCCTAATAAATCAAATTCTACCAATCAAGGATCTATTTCAAGTACATGCTACGGATGACCTCGCAAAAGAGTGCATAAAAATTGATATCACATCTAAAATTGCAAGGACATTAATGTATTGAGCCTTATAAAGTAGCAATTTTCAGACGCATCAAATTTATGTGTGCAGGAAACAACTTTCCATGGTAAAAATAGGAATATCCCAGACTATTACAGAGCAGAACTATTTTCAAGCATTCTTATGTGAAGGAATGGAATAGAAGTGCGAGGATAAGAGCAGATACAAACAAATTTCCAAGCAAAGCAGGACTCTTCTAGATGCATAGGATCAACAACAATAAAAATATGGGTACATGCACAAGTTTGAGCATAACAGTAAAAAATTACATTGCATAACTATGATGTTATGCAAGTGAATACTGAAGATGAGAAAAAAAGGCATTCCTAACTTCTGCATGTAGAACTCGAATTCATTGAATCTAAAATCTAAAACCTCAATTGAACTATAGGGGACAAAATACTAAAACGTAAGTACCTTCTTTGCAGTAGCTTCAGCTTCTGTCCAAACACCATCCACACGCTTATACAGCTGCTCAGTTGTCTGCTTCGTTCTGCATTCGCCATTTCACCCATCTCAGGCCCTCCCTTGACATACAACAGTATGTCTCAGCCTATTAACTAATAAATCTAAATCACAACGGGCATGAAAATAATTCCAAAAAATTACCTAACTTTCAGATCATCTTTCACCCCTTTTAGTTCTTCTGCTTTCTCCTTGAACTCCTTGACCGTCTGCTGAAATTCTGGATTTCTGAATCCAACAAATAACAAGTTTACTACTAAATACTTATTTCTAGAATCAAAGACATGTGGAACTGAACATTATTAAAAATAAATATACATAATAACTAAACATATCTAACCAAGATACAACTTTGAATTTGCATTCAATCTACACTCAAAAGGGTTGTCCTTATTCAGAAAACCTTAGTAAATGTTTAGCTGATAGTTTAGTTAAGAGAAAACTTAACAGGTTTAACCAACTAACAGACACATTAACTTGAAAAAAAAAAGAATTTGCACGCTTGCTTCTAAATTCAAAGGAAACAAACATAAAAGTTCAACAGGCAAATATCCATAAAACAAATAGTTAATGTTTATCATGAATTACTGTTACTTCTTAGAATTTAATGATCAAATGACCTCAATAAAAAGAACAAACACCTATTAAAGTATAAAAAACATATAGCAATTTGCACAAGCTAGGAAATAAAGAAAGAACCAGAGCCTAAAATGGAAACCATATTTAAGCAAATACCTAGTGGCCTCTCCTTTTAGCTTTTTGGAGAACTCATTAAATACACCAAATCGACGATAACCTAAATACCCATTTGGCGATGCCGCTGGTAATGGCAACCATAATCTTGCGCTTGAACCCTACCGCACCAATCCCAACCAAATTAATGAAAAAAACTAATTAAAATAAAACAGTATTAAAAGCTACAGAAGATGAAAACATTCTCTTATTGCCCTATTTATGGGGCTAAGGGAAGAACCTGTTGAGACGTTATACGAAAAGAAAGAGGCTGCCTTGAGAGAAGCAAGTCGCGGACTAACTTTCTACCCGCCATTAAAAAAGGTTAATTTTTCTCGAGAAAATTAGGATTTTGTTGCTCTATGTCGAGTTTATAAACATAAAGATTTTCCTCCCAGAAAAGGGAGACCAGCAGTAGTTTTCGTGCCAACCAAACAAAAGGTAGAGACTTATTGCCCTAACGCACCTGCAGCTATGAGAGGGAAGGTGTGTTTGGTAACTTAGATAAGTTTGTAAGTGGGCAGGGTTCGTTTCGTGGTTAGTAATGAAGTGAATATGGAATAACTCTGACCCTGTCCAGTTTAGCGATGATTGGGTAACCAAACGGATGTTAGGGCTACGCAAACGGACTCGGACTTGGAGTTGTTATGTTTGGATTCCGACCCACCATAGGTCCAGAAGCTAATGGGCTAGGTTTCATTTGGGCTGTTATATACATATTGAGCAATATAATGAAAATAGCAAAAGGTTTCGTGTTAAGCAAAATATTCAAAATGAACCTATCTAATGGGTATACATCCGTTTTTCGGCAGCCTGAACTTCTTCCGGTTATGTTTTCGGCGACAATCCTAAAGAACGAGATTCTATGGCGAGCTTGAAAAATTGTCCAATTCATGTTTTTCCGACCAGCAGTAGTCTCGAAACTCGACGGAAACACATTTATTTTGTTTCCATCGAGTTTCGAATTTGATTCTCTAGCTGAAGCTGAAAACTGTTTCTTCTTTGGCAATAGAAACTCTCATGGAAGCACAACGAACTCTGCAACTACACAGGTCGATTGCAATTGGCGGTGGCACGGCAGTGGACTGGTTACCGGACGTTTCCTTTTTACTTTTCTAATTTAGAGGGGAAGAGGAGAGAGAGAGAGAGATCTGGAGAATATTATAAATTTCCACTTGTTTGGTTTTGAATTTATCATCTCAAAATGAGCTTCTGCAAATCATAAGTAGCTATGCCGGATGAACAAGATTAGATCTTAATCAAAATCTATTTTCTATTATAATCAAATTCGTTCAAAGTAGCCATAAAACATAGCTAATTACAAGCTTCATTAGCAACAGAAAACAATTGAGCTTGTCTTGCTGCAGCTTCCTCCGATACCAAAGCTTGAAGAAACAGAGTCTTCACTTCCCAAGCAGAGTACTTAAATCCTTTTCTAGCATAAGAGTTCAAAAGAGCTGCACTCCCCTGCTTCACTAGCCTACCGAACGCATTCTCATCATCATTCCTAGCCGTAGATTCTACCAAAGTTAATCCAGATCTATACCGTTCAAATGTTATCGACCCAAACATGTTTGAAACTGTTGATGTCTGCGGCACCATTCGCGGCCACGACTCTCTCCGGCTACTCCAATACCTGCGAACGGAAACGAATCAATTTCGTAATTAAACTCGGGTGAGTTAAACTCAGATCGTACTTACTGTGGACTGCATCTTCCTCTAGTTCTTGTGAAGAGAAAACCAGGTCTTGAAGCTGATGTTTCTGACACTGTAAGGAAAAGTAGAAACATAATGAGAACGAGTTGTTGACTCAGTAAGGAGTAGGTCGCCATTTTCTTGAGTCAGCTTCGAAATCTAAACTTCCATAATTGTGTTGTTTGGGGAGTTTTCTTTTTGAAAGGAAGATCTGTTAGAATTCGAAACTTGCATACGAGGTTAAACACTAGATCATAAGACATGATCTAACATCGTGATTTGGAAAAAACTCAGCCGTTGGATTAGGGATTCAAATTGGAACGATTTAAAAAGAAGGGATTATGATCCGCGCCTAGTCATCATCCCATTTGAAATCCACTTGTCAACGTGACGCTTACGTATCGGTATAAACCTTATATTATTAAACCTTAAATTATTCAAATGTATCATCATTATAACCGTAAATGAACCAAATAATTCGAGATTCATTCGATGCTCGATTCGGAAAAGATTCGATTCATATTCGAAATTTAAACGAGCCGAATTCGAGTCGAATATTCGAGTTCGAATCTTTTCCGAATCGAGCATCGAATGAATCTCTCGATTCGTAAAATATTCGATTCATATTCGAAATTTAAACGAGCCGAATTCGAGTCGAATATTCGAGTTCGAATATTTTACGAATCGAACTCGAACCGAATATAACTATTCGCGAGTTGTTTTTCGAACACTCTCCAAACAGCGTCGTTTTATATATATATATATAAAACGACGCCGTTTTGAGCGTATTTGAAAAACAGTTCATTGGTTCAATTTGAAAAACAGTTCATTGGTTAAACGAACTATAATTCGAATATTTGAATATTTGAATCAAATACTGTAACGAATAATAATTGAACTGTTCGCGAATATTCTTCCAAATTGAATTCGAACTTTGATGTTCGAGTCGAATAGAAATCCGAATTCGAAAAATTTATAAGAAAGATAATCTTAATAAGGATAATAAAAGATTTGCAAAACCGTGAAAATTGTATAAATTTTCATTAACAAGGAGAAAATTTTTATTACTACGCAAGTAGAAGTCCTCTCTACTTACATTATCTCTAGAGACAATCAATTATGTCTCATGTTTTTTTCTCTTTTATTTCTCCTCCCTTATATTTACCCACTCTTAAATTACAAAAACCAAAAGGTTATATAATTATTTAGTTCTTAATTATAATTAATTAAGCAACATCAATATCCCTCCTTCCTGATCTTGGCCTTCTAGTCCCAAAAGTAGTCTCTTCCCTTCTATATTTGATTCTTCTTGCGTCTTCGAAGGAAACCCTGAATGCAGTAGCCACCACTTCCACCGGCATAGCTCGAACCACCGATGTTCGGCCCGCGACATCATTTGTCATTGCATTTTCATTAGTGTTGATGGTTACATATTGGAATCTGTCACTCTCTGCCTCTTTCACTACCAAGAAGTTCTGTGGCACTGTCAACAATTGTCCTTCCCTTACGCTGCCGTCGAAGACGGTGTTTCCGAATTCATCCGATATCTGAACTCTTCCTCGTCCATTCACAATGTATACTACACTGTGACAATTCATGTTCCAGTGGGGTAATCTCACTGCATCCTGCCACCATCAAATAGGTAAGTTACAAAATGATAAATAAAATTAACACAGACGAGCGCGGCTGCATCTCTCGCAACAAGAGATGTCTCTGGCAATTTGTGAAGCATCTCTGGCAGCGAGAGAGATGTAGCAACGCTCAACGAACAAATTTTAAAGACGAATAAAGTTCACGCTCTGTCACACTTACTCTGCGTAGATTGACAAAGGAAGCGCTGAGTTGAATTTCACGGAGAATGGGGAGATTGTGGCTGTTTACGGTGCTAAGACGGCCAACATCTGGAACGAAAACATCGGACTGTGAAGGATTGGCAATGTTCTCAACCATTCTCATTGAGCAGATGGTCTCCTCAAAGCCATTCATGCGTCCTCCAAAGCCGGTGCGTCCTCGCTCTTGTTGCTCCTCTCTCTCTTGCTGGGTTCGTGGTGGTCTTACTACTTCAAGTCTGCCTTCTACTCTCACAATGCTGTTTCTGAAATCATTCTCGCTTTGAAGCTTCCTAGCCAAAGCAATGTCAATGTTGAAAGCTTCGGCCACAAGCCTTGAGTCCATCCCGCAAAAAAGATTGTTGCAATAGCGTCTTTCGCTTGGACCACGGCGGCGAGTGTATGCTTCGTGTCTGGCGTGTCGTCCACCGTGTTCATATAATTGACGGAACTCATCTTCTGGGTTACCAGCTAGATAGAAATGCTGTTTTTTTTTTCAGCAAATAAATTATTTACATTAATTTTTGATCCAAGAAGAACTTAATAAACATCTACATAGCATTAAAAAGAAAACCAACAAAATTTACTTAGTTTTGTTTGTGATCTTACTCTTGGGTTCATGTCAAGCTGGTTGTTGGAGTTGCCGGTGTCAAGAACATAAACGGCGACGACAGGTTCATCTCCGTCATTGTAGCACCAGTGAGCAACTCCGGAAGGAATAGCGATGATATCGCCTTGACGGAAATTTCGAATCTTCTGGTGTTGGTCCATAACTCTACTGCTACCACCTGATCCTTGAGATTCTTGGAAAGTTTCAGCGCAACCAGGGAATAGAGCTCCGGTTATACCACGTCCTGTATATAAAATCCAAAGGTTAGAAACAGGCATTTTCATATAACAACGTAATTATAAAATTGAAAATGGTGATTTACCCCGGACAATGTAAACGAGTTGAGGAGCATTGCTGTAATGAGGCAACAAAAGGCCTTTAGGCTCAATAATTCGCCGAACAACAGCCACACCAGCACATTGAAACTGTTGTTGGTTAGGATTCCATGACTCAATCGTACCGGCTTCAGATTGAATACGAGTATCTGGTTCGACAGCTTCGAGCCTATCGAGTTGACACTCGTTTTGTTGCTGAATGTACTGTCGAGCTAAACAGACATTCAAAAGAAGAACCAAACATAAAGAAACTGGGAAGAAAAACTTAGCCATGATTAAGAAGGAAGGAAGGAAGGAAGAGGGGCTGGCTGTGGTGAAGTGGCGAGTGGTAAGCGCTTCAATTTATAGCCAAAGATTGCATGGCTACTCAAGCTTAATGTGTTACACCTAATAAGTGTCGAGCCACAGGTGTCTTAAGCCTTGTTAGATCATTCCAAAATCTTACGCTATGGAGAAAACAAGCTTTTTATGTTTGTATTCTATTCATGTGTTTCTTTTGTATTAGCTTAGTACTCTTAACTCCCTAATTAACTAATGTATTAGAGTTAATTAAGGATAATTTGTGATTATTTGTTGCCAAATTAAGCTCGATTACTCACATTTTGTGTTCTATATAAAGAGACGTTTTTAACTTGGCATCAATAAATTTATGTCTTAGAGATCATTATCATAGTAATTAGTAGTGTTGGAAAACAAATTGAGATCCTATCAATTCAAGAAAATGGCAAAAACCGATTAAAATCGCGTCGTATATAAAATTTTTATTTTTCTATCTAAATAAAATGCACTAAAAAAAAAATTGTTAACGCATGTGTATTAGTCATGTGGTCGGTAAAAATTGAAACACATCTTATATTTACATTCTACAATTTCCGTAAAAGTTAAAGTTACCGATTACACCACAGCTTATGTATTTTTAAGTAATTTATTTTTTTTCCTATGTTAAAAAGGATAATTTTTTTTTTTAAAAACTCTTTTAATATAAATAAATAAAAAATAAAAAATTATAATATATAAGTATAAAAATAAAGCATTTATCATTTTTTATACTTTTTTTTGAAAATATCATTTTTTTTATAAAATTAAAAGCCTAAATCATATTTATCTTTGTAGTGAGTGCCAAATGTGACTCTCTCTTAGATTTAAATGTATGAAAAAATAAATATTTATAGTTTTAATATATATAATTTTAAATAAATTAATTTTTATATACACCATAAATAAATAAATTTTCGAAATTTCTCTTAAATAGAAACTAAAATGACCCATTTATTGAAATCACTAATTAATGCTATTAATAATATAATTAGAAATTTGCATTATAAACACAACATTTATTATTAATAAACCAAAATAGAAGTTTATATAATAACATAAGAGACCATAAAAAGTCTCATTAACTTATTTCTCACCTTATATTTAAGTAAACATATTGGAAAAAAGCTCTAATTTATACATAATTAAGCTACCGCCCGCCTTGAACCGGACCTTGAACTACCAAAAGTAGTCTCAGCCCTTGCCGACTTGATTCTTCTTGCATCCTCCACTGAGACCCCGAATGCGCTGGCGATCACTTCCGCTGGCATGGCTCGGACGACAGAGGTTCTGCCGGCAAGATCATTGGTCATTGCGTTTTCGTTAGTCTTGAATTCGACGTATTCAAATCGGTCACTCTCTGACTGTTTCACCACCACGAAGTTCTGCGGCACCGTTAAGACTTGTCCCTCCCTTACACTCCCGTCAAAGATGTTTCTTCCATTTTCATCTCCGATTTGAATTCGTCCTTGTCCTCTCACAATATATAGTAGGCTGTGTGCATTCATGTTCCAGTGTGGTAGCCTCGTTGCATCCTGTAACCACCAATTTTTTTAATCTTGCATGTGTTACTCAAAAACGATAAATATAGGTGCATATATACGCGCCGCCGCACTTACTCTTTCGAGAGCGACGTAGGAAGCGCTGAGTTGAAGAAACCTAAGTATAGGAAGGTTGTGGATGTTCACAGTCCTAAGACGACCAACTCTTGGAATGAACACATCGGAGTGTGATGGATTGGCAATGTTCTCCGACATTCTCATTGTGCAAAGGGTTTCTTCAAGGCCGTTATTGTATCGGCGGCTTCCTCCTTGCTCCTCTCTCTCTTCTTGAGTGGTAGCTGGTCTTACAATATGAAGTTTATGTTCGACACTAACAATACTGCCCCTATGGTCATTCTGGCTTTGAAGCTTCCTCGCCAATGACTCGTCAATATTGAAAGCTTCTGCGACAAGCCTTGAGTCCATGCCGCAGAAAAGATTGTTGCAGGAGCGTCTTTCTCTTGAGCCATGGTGGCTGGAATACCCTCGGGGGCTTCCACGTTCTCTGCTGTGTTCATATTGTTGTTGAAATTCATCTTCTGGGTTACCAGCTAAATAGAAATGCTGGAATATAAAAAATTAGAGTAGAAAATTAAAATAAAAATCAATTTTAGTCCCTAAAAATTACTTTCATTTCTAAAGTGTTAAGAGTTGTATGTCTTACTCTAGGGTTCATGTCAAGCTGGTTGTTGCTATTGGCGGTGTCAAGAACAGAAACCGCGACAACTGGCTCATTACCGTCATTGTAGCACCAATGAGCCACTCCGGCCGGCAAAGCAAGGATATCACCCTGACGGAAACGGTGGATCTTCTGGTGCTGGTCTTGCGTCCTACTACTACCACCTGATCCTTGAGATTCTTGGAATGTTTCGGCGCAACCCGAAAATAAGGATCCTGTTACACCGTTACCTGTTTACAAAAATCAATCATATTACGAATTAATCAAAGAATCTTTCATTACGGATCATTAAATTTATGAAAGAAATAAAATAGAGATACATTTCTTGCGACACTTGCATGCAAAAATAATAATAATAATAATAATAATCTTGCCTCGGACAATATAAATGAGTTGAGGAGCATTGCTATAAGATGGCAATAAAAGGCCATTAGGTTCGATGGTTCGCCTAACAATAGCCACACCAGCACATTGGAATTGGTCATGGTTAGGATTCCATGACTCAATCACACCAGCTTCTGATTGAATAGTATGGTCAGGTTCGAGGGCGTCGAGCCTATCAAGTTGACACTGGTTTTGTTGCTGAACTTCTTGACGAGCTAAACAGCCATTGAAGAGAACAAGAAAGCAGAGAGCAATAGAGGAGAGGTAAAGCTTAGCCATGTTTGAAGGGAAGATATAAGTAAACTCCTCGTGTCTTTGAAGTGAAGTATGCAACTGGGTATTTATAGAAAAAATGGTTAAGTAAAGGATTTTTCTAGGCTCTAAATTAAATAGGATAAGGTATAGAGCAGGTGTCTTCATCTTCGTCTGTTCATGGCGCCACATACTCTCGTGGGAGTTCATACATTTCTTCTCTATTGATTCATGCATTCTTCCATTTTTGTATATTCACAATCACAGCTGTTAAGTATTATTCATTTGCTTAGCTTTTTTCTTTGCCATTTTTTGCCTCATCCAAACGTAATAATACCATTTTTAGCTTAATTAAAAGTACAATTAAGCTAGCCATATTTGTCTGGTTGTTCTTCATTTCCCAAGAAATGCAGTAAAATTTAATATGTTTTCTCTGAAACATGAAGACACCTGCCATGAAAAGTTATATGAGGTGTGAAACAAGAAGGCTAAGTAGCCATGCAAAGTGAAGAGTGGCTTGAATTTACCTGTTTTCTCTTACGTGTCACTTCCTCAGCTTTCTATAAATTCAATACAACACTACTCCTTTTTATTACGTACGTACCAAACCAAAAAATGGCCAAATCATCAAAGGCTTTCGTATTTTCAGTCTGTCTTGTTGTTATGTTGACTGGTTGCTTAGCTCGCCAGCTAATTCAGCAGCAAAACGAATGCCAGCTCGACAGCCTCCAAGCCCTCGAACCAGATGATAGTATTCAGTGCGAAGCTGGTTTGATTGAGTCATGGAATCCTAACCAAGACCAGTTTCAATGTGCTGGTGTGGCTATTGTTAGGCGAACCATCGAAACTAATGGCCTCTTATTGCCATCATATTCCAATGCTCCTCAACTCATTTACATTGTTCAAGGTCTAACTCAAATTCAAATTATTACTTCCATCATTATGCTAATTTCAATTTTAAATTATTTAGCTTTTTTGTTACTAATCTAAGATTAAAATCTAACAGACTGATAGAAAATTCCAAAAGTTAAGATTTTTCAGTCCCTGTTTCTACATCCATGAATAAAAATTGGTTCTTTATCTGTAAAATAGGTGTGGGTATGACTGGAGCATTGTTTCCTGGATGCGCTGAAACATTCCAAGATGGTCAAGGATCAGGAGGTAGCACCACAATTCAAGACCAACACCAGAAAATTCGCCGGTTCCGTCATGGTGACATTATTGCATTGCCTGCCGGAGTATCTCATTGGTGTTATAACGACGGTGACGAACCTGTCATAACCGTTTCTGTTCTTGACACCTCCAGCACCCTTAACCAGCTTGATATGAACCCAAGAGTAAGAGACACACAACCTACTTGATTCCTCAATTTGTGTATACAATGAAGCACGATAAATTTTTATTCCTGCCGAATTTTAAAAGGATTTCTTTTTGGTGTAACAGAATTTCTATCTTGCTGGTAACCCTGAAGATGAGTTCAGGAAACAATACGAGGGTCGTAGTGAATCTGGCAGCCGAGGAAAATATTCTAGCCGCCGTGGCTCAAGAGAACAAGGCTCCTGCAACAATCTTTTCTGTGGAATGGATTCGAAGTTCATCGCGGAAGCTTTCAATATCGATGAATCTTTGGCGAGGAAGCTTCAGAGCAAGAATGACTTCAGGGGTAGCATTGTTAGTGTTGAAAGCGAGCTTCAAGTAGTTAGACCACCAAGAACTGAACAAGAAAAGCAGCAACAAGAAGAAGGTCGATCAGGAGGTTACAATGGCCTTGAAGAGACCTTGTGTTCTATGAGAATAAGTGAGAACATTGCTGATTCTTCACGCGCCGATGTGTATATACCGGAAGTTGGTCGTGTTAGCACCGTTAACGGCCATAACCTCCCTATTCTTCAGCATCTCCAACTCAGCGCTTCCTATGTCGTTCTTCACAATGTAACTACTTCTTTAATTACAAAATACTTCTTTTATCTTAAGCAATATAGTATAAACTTATTGGTTCTGTTTGCAGGACGCTTTAAGATTACCTCACTGGAACCTGAACGCTAACAGTATAATTTACGGTGTCAGAGGACAAGGGAGAATCCAAGTGGTGGATGAAAATGGCAACGCTGTATTCGACGGAAATGTGAAAGAAGGACAGGTCTTGATTGTGCCACAGAATTTTGTGGTGGTGAAACAAGCAGAGAGTGAAAGATTTGAATATGTAGACTTCAAGACAAGTGATAATGCCATGACATCTGACCTTGCTGGCCGTACCTCCGCCCTGGCCGGAATTCCGGTGGAGGTTATTGCAAATGCATATAAGGTTTCAGTAGAGGATGCAAGGAGGATTAAGTTTGCTAGAGAAGAGAGTAGCTTGAGTGCTTCAAGGAGTGGTGGTGAGTCAGGAAAATGGGCTCAAATGTAGAAAAAGACTGATAAGCTAATGTAAGGAAGGAAAGTAGGTAGCCTTTTTTGGTGTGTATGTAGTTAAAATGTGGGAGACTTATAAGTAAGTTTGAAGGAGAGTTATGATCTCAAGCAAATAAAATATGTAATAACCTATGAAAATAAGTAATTAATGGAGCTTTTCAGTATTCTTTTAAGCTCAAATTAACTTATAAGCTCAAGTTAAAAAAAATAGAAATAGCTACTTGAGATTGAAATTATAAATGGGGTATAAAAGGTTTAATTTTGAATCTATAATAGGCTTTTCTCTTCTTAATGGCATTATTTTCAACGGTAATAACTAATTTTCCAGGTTCACTTATATAAAAAGAATTCCTAACACTCTCTCCCAATCTCTTCTCCTTGTATTTTCGCAGAAGAACTTTGTATGATCCTTCATCCTCCGGCACGAATTCTTCCTTGCACGTCACTTCCCATCCGACCACCGTAAAATCCCAAACAACCGTCACTTCAGCCTAATTCAAAATATCAATTCCGTCAAAATTAACAGAATAACTACGGTGTCAAAGTATCGAAATTTCGAATAACTAAATCGTAATTTTTTATATAGTACCTGAGGGACTGGAATCTGGATGGAAGTAGATGTATTTCCTCCAACAATCACTTCCACAGGAATGTCCTCAGGCAAGAAATCAGCATCATTTTCTCTTTTAAGGCCACCATATTCAACCGGAAGATTCTCCGGAGAAATGTACCTTTTTTATGTTCAATCAAAATTGGGTCAAGGATTTATTAATACTTCCTTTTGACATTTAAATTTATATAGAGTAATGCAAAATTTGAAAGAATTATATGAATTTAGGGTTCTTACGTTGATAGTTTCTGAGTGACTCTTGATTGCCTTACAAAAATCAACTTTCTTCTAGTTCTCTGAGTTGAGAGCTTGGAGGCTAGCAAATGGGTTGTGTAGTACCAAAATGGCACATTTATCAATATCTGCAAAATATACATTTATTTATGCAATATTTCAGTCAATTGCTCCGATTCTACCCTACCTTACAAGTCGTAGAGGTGGCCATGGCCCGGCCACCGTTCGAAGGGAGATGAACCAGAACCGGCCCGCCGAACAGCTGGGCCGGTTAATCGGCGGTTCGCTTTTTTTTTTTAAATTTTACGCTTAACCGGCAGTTCAATTAAACGGTTCGATAACGGTTCACGGTTCGTAACGGTTACTATTCGAAAAACATTGAACCTGAATCGGCCAGCCGACCGACCAGTTCCGGTCACAATTCGACCGGTTCTGGTTCAAAGGCAGACGAGCTTTTGGCGGGCTGGGCCAGGCGCTCACGAGCTATTCGAGACTCAACTCAATAAAAACCCGTTTGAGATTGGCTCGAAAACGGCTGTAACCGTACTTAAAAGAAAAAGATAATCTTGCACTTACATTCTTGAAAATGATTTCAGGATAATTGGCTTGAAGAAGGAGATAAATCTTCTTGCTAATATCACGTAATTCCTTCATTTCTGTTCTTGGAGGACCATTCTTAAAATCTGTAATCTGAAGTATAGAATTAGCCTCTCCTGCTTTAAACTTAAGATTATTTTTAATAGTTTTTTCAATAAATTGAATTCTCCATCTTAAGAATTTCTGTCGATCTTTTTCTGTCCCTAACACCTTCTCATATAAAAGCTTATCCTTAAAAGCTCCATATAAAGCATAATACAATGGATGCCCTTGTTTATCTACACTATCTATATACAATACTTTATCAAGATTTTGATCAAGATCCTCCAATTTCTCTTCAATAATTGTATCTGTATTGAATTCTTTTCTCCATTTTAGCGTTTTTTTAAGCATATGAAAAGCTTCATGTACCTTAAAATTTTTAGCTTTTAAGAACTTTAATAGAACTGTATCAGTTCCTTCATGACCTTTGCTTGGTAATAATGGGACTCCCCATAAACTAATTTCTCGAATTTGTTCTTTTATTTGCAGTTTTTCTTGCATGGAAATTACTTTACAGTATGTTCTCTTCTTCTTCTTCTTCTTCTTCTTCTTCTTTTTCCTCTTCTTATGATCGTCGTCGTCGTTGTCTTCTTCATCTTCTTCATTACTAACAGAATCATTATTGTTGATGTATGGATTTTCTAAAATATAATTACCATTAATAGCATCTTCTACCATGCACCTGAAATTTAATAAAGCTTTCTTTTTTCTTAGCTTCAGTTCAAGAGGGGAAGGAACTTCACATTTTGATTCTTGATCAATGTTTATATTTACATCAGGATCTTCTTTTAGCCATTTAAGGATTTCTTCTTCTCTTTCTGAATCTTCTTCTTCTTCTTCTTCACTGTCTTCATGGGTATTCTCATACTTTGATTCCATTATTCTATCTGAAAATGGAGAATCCATTATGAGAATTTCCTAGAAGCCAATGAAGAAGGAAGAGAAAGACATGGAGATAGAGAGAAACAGAGAAGGGAAAGACTGCAAATATCTATATATGATTATGAGGTTTCAAATACCAACCAACCCCATATTTTTAGTAACTGTTAAGAATTGATGGTTGTTAATAACAGTTCAGACAGTTCTTTCTAGTTGAATTTAGATTAATTAGTTTAACAAAGCCCTAATTATTGCTATAATAATAATTAAATATCACAAATAGCCTTTTTTCAAACAAACAAAAACATAATTTTTGGAAAGGAAAAACAAATTAATGGATCAAATTCCTTTTTTTCTGAAGAAAAATAAATAAATTAATTGAAGAATAAAACATTTCTAATTCAAATGATTCAACCAAATATCTGCAAAGTGAACATTACATTATAACAAGCATATAAAACAAGCTGTAACTGTACTTACATTCTAAGTTTTACTGCTAGAATTTACATACACAATCTGCTTCCCTCAGTAGTCAATTAATTAAGCATAAAAGGGTAGGCACATCGCCATGGAAAGACCTTAGATTTTTCTACCAGTGTTCACCTTATCTTGCTGCAATATGTTCAAAACACTAGAAAAACAATATGAAATCAGAGGTTGTGACTGTAAAGGAGGGGAGTACAGTTGGGTTGATCCACTAAGCACTAACAGTTTGACACTCCCCCCTTATTAGAGTTCATGAAACTTGCTTAGCAAAGAAAAAAAGAGAGAAAACTAACTTAATACAGTAACCTTCCCATACTTACAAACAAGAGAGAATTTTGAAGATGTTAGCTGGTGTGGTATTCACAATATGACTAATCAACTAGTTGTGATCTGCAATTGGATTTCTCACGACGCTCTATATCCAGTCAAGTCAAATGTTAGAGTTCTTGAGCAGCTGCATGAATCAACAGAATACTTAAATTCATTGTTTATCGAATGACCGGAAAGCATAGTAACAATGTACCTACATGAACAAGTAAGGACTAAACAAATGCAAAATGGTAGAAACTCACCTCCTCTCTGAGTCCCTGTAAACCCCGACCAAACCTTCTGCCTTGTCATAAAAGCTATCCTTCAAAGAGATCACAATACTCTGAAAACCAATGCCACCATCATTCTCTTGATTACTTCGAGCTCCTTCACATGATTTTGTGCGAATAAATCCAGCAACCTTTGCAACATTTAAATTATCCAAGGCAGCATCAACTTCATCCAATATGAAAAATGGTGAAGGTCTATAACTGAAATAACACAAAATAATGAAATTGTTAGTTGAAATATGAAGTGTGACCCCAACTTAATGCTGGTTTTACACAACATGGCTCCTCCTGGTCCCTGGAGAATGATACCCCACACAAAGGGGGTCAAAAACTATCCTGGATTCACTATATAACAACAATACGTTTCACTGTTAAAGAAGCAGGTTCTGAGGACTAACCTGTGGATAGAGAAGAGTAAGGCCAGTGCAGCTACAGTCTTCTCCCCACCAGACAGTTGTTCCATATCACGGAAACGCTTAGTTGGGGGCATAGCAGTATACTTGATGCCATGTAAAAAAGGGTCATCCTCATTTTCCAAGTTTAAATAAGCTGTCCCACCCAGTGGATGTGTATTACTCTTTGTCAGTTGTTTATAAATCTTGTCAATAATATTTGATATATGGTTGAAAGCTTCCATAAACAAATCGTATCTACAAGAAAAAAAAAAAAATAAACTCAATGTCATTACCAGAAAAACAACATAAAAAGTTGTTTTTGTTGTCTAGCTGCAAGACAATGGACAATAATAATATCCAAGATATAGGTGGAGTAATACAGTAAACAAAATGCATAACAAAATGAATAAAAAATGCATGAGCAAACTGATCTACTAAAACGTACTTCAAATAACTAACGAAGGCTCTCTTTTTATGAAATTATCCAGAATTCGTTTCTCCCAAAAGTCTTCCACTCACAAAAAGACCCCCTTTTTTTGCAAGAATAATAAAATGAAGAAAAAAACTCCAATGAGCTATCACACCAAATAAACTAAAGCCTTTTTCTTGCTGTTTTAAATGTCCTGAGCCTAGAAATAACAAGCCAAAAATCTTTAAAAAAGAAACAAAGCATTCATGTTTTTTTGCAGCTGTTCCTCAATTATTGACTCTTTCAAGTGAAAGAAATTTGATAAGTAGGGATATGAATCGCAAAAGATGTCATTCAGCAAGGCACAAGTGTTCAAGTTACAAATACAATGATAACAACCGAAGTAACAGATCATTTTAGATGGTTCAATCAGTTTGACAAAACATGTTCACTGTTCAAGTGAGGGTTAAAAACAGCACACTACAGAAGAACATTGCTAAAGCCTAAAAGCAAAGAAGATTCTGAGAATCTATAACAATAAAATAAATATTTCTACAGTAAAAAAGAAAAAGCAGTAGGAGTGCAAATCTTTTTTTAGCAAAAGAACATAATCATATACTAGTATTACCTTCTCTGCTTCACGGAATTGTAAGCATCAGCTACTAGCTTCTCCTCCTTTCTTGCTGCTTCAAATTCTTCAGTCACAACCCTTTCCTTCTCCAGCAAAGCCTCATACTGATCCAGAGCCTTCAAATTTGGAGCAGTTTTTTCGATTTCTGAAACTATACCATCTATTTTTTGTTTAAAATCTGCCTCAATCTTTTCTCGATCAGAAGGTCTTTTATCCTGAAGAAGAGATCTATTCAGCTGACTAAAATCAAAATATGGGCCTTGAGAAGGTGAGTCAACTTCCATGGGGTCTGAAATGGTGGGAAGGTTTATATGTTCTAATTCACACTGCTCCAATATATCCTGCTTCCGGGACAACAGTTGCTCAATCTGTCCCTCCTGTAAAACCAGGTAAAAAAAATTACAGTAGCAGCTCAATGGACTACAGAAACAGAAGAAAACGAAATAACCATGATACCACAGGATATTCTGTGGCAAAAAGTAACCATGTTTGAACCTTAGAGTTTATCTGACGGCCAAGCTTAGACAGGGTCGTTGCACCTGCAGAAGCCTGCTTCTTCCATTCAAGCATCTCTTTCTCACAATCTTCTAACTTAGATTTCCACTCTATACAACAAAAACAGAAGAATCGCAAACATTACAACATAGAAGGCATTTCATCTTTTACATTCTTATGTGCTGTCTAGAAAACTGAATTAAGCCCCTAGCACAATTTCAAAACAAAATGGAGTTGGTTACACAAATCCAACATTCACGTTCCAAGTTCAATAGCATATCTTTCTCGCAATTTCTAATACTTAGAATCATTCAAGCTTCCAAAATGATGCACGTCAGCCATGACAATAACACTAGAATGTAAATGTATTTATAAAGCCAGTTAAAGAAAAGCTTAACTTTACACAAAAATAGGGAGTTATACAATACCTCGTGTTTCTTCCTTCCATTTACTTATCTCAGCAGCAGCTTTCTCTGCTGCTAACTTAACTTCAGTCTCTTTTTCCTGAACTTGTACCAGTTCATTTTCTAAAGCACTAATAGTAGTTTCCAATTTCTTAATTCGTGATTCTGTATCTCTCTTTTGCTCATATTCTAATCTGAAAGAAAAAAGAAAAGAAAAGGAGATGGCAAAGGGCTGTTATACACAAAACAAATGGCAAAACAGAAGAATCTAACATGAAAATCCCTTACAAGGGACAGTAATCCCAGACATAACTTATCCACTTAATACACACAAGAAAATTAAGACTTGAACAAGAGAACAATATAATCCCAGATGTGTTTGATGCAAAAACCTTAAAGACACCAGATGTGTTTGTCATAGTAAATTACAATTAGTAAAAATGAAATGTTTATATAGCAACTCTAGAGGCTGGATGTCTGAATCTTATTATAAAGTACAAATCCAGGAGATAGCTTAGCCTGTAATTTCACTAAGAACCTTTAAATGATTTCAGAACCTGCGAATGGTTTCACCATGATCAGATAACAGATGAAAATCCCAGGAAAAGCATAAAGTAAAATATTTTCAGCAGCAAGGTTAACTTGGGTGTTTTACATCAGTGTCAATACATCACATAGTAACTTTGCAACTTTAGACTGGATGAATCATCTCTCCCAGAGACATTGCAGACAAGTGGAAGCAGAAATATCAGGATCCATGAGAATTTCAGGCAGTAAACCAAGGAAAACACAAGATGTTGAATGTGAAAACTGTTGGCTCACATATTATTTGAGGTATTTCTCTCAATATCTAGTGAATCGTCAGATTTTGGTCTTTTTTTCTTTCTTTAGCAAAACAGATGATAATAAAGAATGCTGAGTCTGCAAGAAAAAATATGGGAACTAGAAAAAAATAAAAGAGGACATACTGGTATTTCAACTTTGCCAGCTGATTACTCAAGTTAAGTCTTTCTTCAGCCATATGTTCAGTAGCCTTCAGATGGTTTTCTTCATACTCACGGATGTTTGTTACCCCGACAGATTTACTAAAATCTTTGTATATCCGGTCAACAATCTCATTGATCCTCTTCTCAAGTTTTCTGATTTCAGTGGCTCTCTTATCTACGGCATCTCTTACCTGCAAGCAGTATCAAAAGTATGTGTACATAATTGTACCAATAGGTCCACAGCCAGGAAGACAACAAACAAAACCTTGATTCCTCATTACCTTTCGGAGTTCAGGTTTTATACGATCAATTTCCTCTTTAATAATTTTCCTTTCCTTTTCCAAGTTTTTGAGCTTGTCATCAATGCTTCGCTGCAACAAAATACAGAGGAGCAAAAATTAACAATAGAACCTAATTCAGATACCAAGAAGAAGCAGATTGTTCAACATTATCATAGTCATCAATCCTCATCTTACTCGTCACTTGAATTAAGGACTGTGACTGGCTGACCTTTTTTGAAGCCTGTATTGTCTACTCAATTCAACACATTTAACATGAAGTTGAGTGAACCTCTTTCAAGCACTTATGACAATAATTGAGAGAGAGAGAGAGAGAGAGAGAGCGAGAGAAAAGATTGTCCTCCCATATTATACTTTATTGGAGATAAACTAACACCTATAACATCTTATGCAAATTTGTTCATAAGCATCATTATGTTAGGTTGCTTACCAGTATCCTAGATTAAAAAATAAAAATTGAAACTCAGTGACTTATCTTTTTATGAGAAGTCATGGATGTTCGTTTTCAATATGAATTTAAGAAGCCCAGAAAAAGGACCAGATTATCTATAATGTATAAAATGACAAAGAAGTTAATCACTATTTCAGTCAAGAAAATATCTACCTTCTCAATCTCAGCATACTGAATCTTCTTTTCAAGCCCACTAATTCTTGCAGATGCTTCAGACTCTTTTAGATGCATTTCCCTAATAGAACCAAGCTCGTCTAACTCCTTCTCAAGCAAATCTTTTTTCTTTTTCAGTTCTACAGAGCACAAAGAGTTAGAATTGAAACCTAGTGATTGAGACAGTGGAAGGAAGAGTAACTGAGGGCCTACTCATGATGGATTCTTCAATTTTTTTATCATCCCATTGTTTTGACCTTGCTTCCATTCCACCACTTGTACCACCAGTCATTGTGCCAGACTTTGTGAGTAGAATCCCATCAACGGTTACAACTGATGCAGTAGAATTATGTTATATATACATATGTATGCATCCCAAATTGTTGCAATATTAAAATATCACTTATTGCTGAAAAGGCTAGTTAAATTACCTTTAAACCTCTCCCCACTCCAGCTAAGAACCTTCGCTTCATCTAGATCATCACAAACCAGAGTATTTCCAACAGAAAATAGAATTGCCTTCTCTAGGACAGGGTCAAATGTGCGATTGTTAAGTCCACAAAAATATTAGCATTTGACTTCATCCATCCCTTGATTTCATTTATTGGCTTACTTGATAACTAAGAGCCTTTTACCACATTAATATTTCCTAGTATGTTATTTTTCTTAAGAAAACAGGACCTGGAAAATCTGATTCAAGAAACACATGGCAACAGCAAACATCGCAAAGAATCAGAAAGTAGAACACAACTATCAATTTCTGTTATGTACCAAACTAGAAAGCATGAGAATCAAAAAGGGAAACATAAGAAAAACATTGAACATGCAAAATATTCCACGCTCCGTAAAAAGAAAAACTAACTCGAGACTTAGTGAAATAAGCATAAATAAAATTTTTCACTATCACTATTAATTAAGAGATGAAGAAAATTAAATATTGTAAAGGATATTGGATCACGTCAAAAACCAACTTTGCAGTACCGCCTAATGTACGCAACCTCTCTATGACTGGCTTTACACGAACTGACTGAAGAGGTATAAATGTCTGAGGAGGAAGCCTTTGCTCTTTCAAATACTGCAGAAAGCAAATTGATTTTTACATTGTCCTTCCAAAGTAATTCTAATCTTAAATGACTAGAGATAAAAGTATAGCCAGAAATTGAGGAATGAATGACACAAATTTGACTTTCTGTAAATGTAAAGTAATTAAAACAACAACACATGATACAAATAACTGAAATGTAGTGATCAATCTAAAATGTAATGAGTAAAATTACAGATCAAATGAGTATTACCTACCTTGATGCATTCTTTTCCTGTATTTTCATCTTCAACAACTACTGCATCCATGAATTTACCCATAGCTATTGTAACAGCAAGATTGTACTTCTTCTGAGTCGGCCTACAAAGATCAGTCATCCGACCATGAACTCCTGGAAAAAGGCGTTTGAGAGTCTCAACCGTCTGGGACAATCTGGCATCCCTCTCATTCTCATGTCTATCAGCTTTCACCTCACGTAGTTGGATGTCTACTTCACCAATTCTAGACTTCAAATTCTCATATTTACTCCTGATAACAAAAAATCTCAGGTCAATAGTACTATCATTTATATTTTGTATAATCAGTAAAAAGTTCCATAGGATACATCCCATCAAATGAATACAGAGAACCAGATGCCACAAAGAACACACGCTTGATGCATCAAACCTGGGATAATACGGATAATCCAAAAGTCACAAAGGTTTTAGGCAGTTTGAAATACCTGGAATCTCGATGTCTCTCTTGCATCTTTTGCAACTCCTTTTTCAAATCTGTCAATTCCTTCTTATTTTTTGTGTAAGTTTCACTAATTTTTTCTTTTCTTGCTCGCATTTGAGCATCTTGGTCATTCAGTTCAAGCTCCCTATTTTCCAATTGTTGCAAGTTCTCTTCCAAATTCTTTTGCAATTCCATGTCAGCATGCTGTTGCCTGTCTAGAACCTCCTTTTCATCCTTTAGCTTGATAGTTTTCATGCCAGCATCCTCCTTACTGCAGCATTACAATTCCAGTAATTAAGGACTAAGGAGGAATAGGGGAAGATAATGATGCAAGAGCAAGATAAAACAATAGGAAGAAACCCCAATTAGTGAGACTTCCTCAACAACATGCATATCATCTCTGCACTCTTAAGTTGAAATACTCTATAAAATTCTTGCTACAGAATTTATAACAAAACATGCATTTATAGAAGAATTACCACTTGCTAACTACTTGTACGTAATGCTTAATTCTAGGCATAAAAATTTCACCAAACAAGTAGCCAGGACAATCTTTGTGAATTTTTCACCTCAATTTGGATTTTTTTTGGTGTGCGCATGTGTGTGTGGTGGTGGTGGGGGTGTTAAAATGCATTAAGTTTTAAAGGAATTACATTCGGAAGTATTCAGCAAGTTGGCTGTCAGCCAGGGGGAGTTTTTCACCACCATGTCGACTTTTTTCATTAAGATCTTCTAGTTTTGCAGCTAGATCCTGAATGCCCTTCTCTAGCTCATCTATCTCATCAGCATGCCTCCTCCTTTCTTCTCTTTTTCTATCAAGCTCCTTACGGCTACTCTTAATTTTTGAATTTATACGGGATATTTCCTCGTTTCGTTTCAGAAGCTCGTTCTGTGAACATGAATACAACCAAAAAAAATCACAAACTACTCTCTTAGTCTCTACATAATTAAAGAACAAAACAAAGAATCGCAGCTCAAAATAGTCACACAACTGGCAATAACTGCAAAAAGTTGAAAACAATTTGCAAATTTATTTGTTTATGAACAATGATACAGAAAAATCACATTCACATATGTATCATGATAATGCATAAGTCCGAGTATAAAACTTAGTCTCCATTCTTCACATGATTTGTAAAGGAAGATAACTCTTAACAATTTAAATGGAAAAATATTTACTAAGAGAGAAGAGGACAAAAGCAACAAGAATTTCTTCAGCAATGAGTGACAAATATCCCTAATAACCCAAAGCGTCCCAACAATATAGTCAAAGAAGCAATTCCTTTTGATATGGCCCCGAAGTTATCCAATGCAATATCTCCCTTGCAAAAAGATAGCCTTTTATGGCCATCTTTCATATCGATTGCAAGTCATAAATAAATTAGTTTCAAAAGCTTAATAAGTTTTTAGCCGTGGTAATAGTTAAACTGTGTCTGCCCAAACAAACATTATTTTGCCCATGGTTAATACCAATTCAATTCACAAGCTATAATTTTTTGCCACTTGCATTCTGCAGGACTACTCTATTCCACCTTATTCAAAAGAATCAAGACTGTATTATCCATAATCATGCATTCATAATTGGGCAATTAGCTTAAGCATGAGTGAGCGCATGCAATTCCAGGCATGCTTAGACAGCATCCACTTCATGATCCAGAAAATAAAATCATTCATCAAACATCTAATGAGCTAACCATCTAAAATATAACTGTTGTTAACACAAAGTTCCAGAAAACTCACATTTTTATCAATTTTAGAATTTTTCTCCGCAATCTTCCTTTCACATTTTGTGATCTCTTTTGCGTATCTTGTCAGTTCATTCTTCTTTTTGCGAGCTTCAGACTCAAACTTTTCTATTTCTCGCATGACATCATCACGAGAGGACTTTTCATCTTTAAGATCATCATCAAGTTTTTTAATGTCCTTATCTATGATAAACAATTGCCACAAGAAATGCTCTTTCTTTAAAGCTTTCTGAAGAAAAAAAAATGATGATTAACACATTATCAGAATTACACATCTGATCGTAACGATATGATTATCCTCTGCATAAAAATATTAAAGTTTATACCAGTTGATCTTGCAAACGAAGATGCTTTTCTGCTTCTTCTTTCTGCTCTTTTTTTTGCTTCCTCTCACTGACTACTGTTCTCTTTTTCTGATAAGCTAGAGCTGATTTTTCTTCAGCACTGGCTTTCTTTTCTTCCAGTTCCTCGTACTCTCTTTTAAGCTCCTCAGAACCAGAAATCTGCTCAAGCAAGGCAGTTAGCTCTTTCGGGTTTTTAGATGCAACAGACTCCACATCACCCTACAAAACAAATTAAGTATTCATCAGATGCAAGACCTACAGCAGAAAATTCAATTACATTAATCACCAGTGCTACTGTCAAGAAAAAATATTCAGTGCATTTGCTGTAATCAAATTAAAAGCTTACTGAACCAGATTAATAACTATTTTAGAAGTCTGCCTCCTTCATACCAAGCAAAAAGAGCAACAACACTCTCTTAGTCGAATGGAGCCAAAAAATTAAAAAACTAATAAATCCTTATATGCAAAAGACTGAAAATGCAATCATAAGACATCTAAAAATAATACATAAGAAATAATAACTTTAAGAGCGCTTCACTATGAACAAAACGTCATAGCTCTCATGAAACAAACAGGAAATTCATTATCACTTATCAGTGAAGTGACACTCAGAAACTGTTCAGTCCACCAAAATAACCATCAAAAATTTAATTTTGAGGTAAACATCGAAAATTCAATATTACCAGCCAAGAACTAAGACCCGTAAACAGAGGGTAATTGGGTCAAATATGCACAATCTTAAAACTCCCATAATCCCATATTCCACAAAATCCAAAACAGCAAAAATTTAAATCACCTGGAAAACCAAAAAATTTCTGGCCTTAACAAGAATTCCCAGCGACCTTAATCTTCCATTATATTCATCCCAATTAACAACTTTCCCATCTAGCCGGTACTCACTACTGCCAGCACTAGTAATTGTGCGGGTAAAGTGAAGTTCCGACCCATTAGCCAATAGATAAACCATTCGAACAAAAGCCCTACGACCTCGCTGCTCCTTTTCGCGGTCGTCATAAGCATATATAAGGTCCTTAAGTTGAGCTCCCCGAAGCTGGCCAGTACGAACACCAAGGACGAAACTGATTGCATCCATTAAATTAGACTTGCCAGCACCATTGGGACCAATAATGGCAGTGAAATCCTTGAAAGGACCGATTGTTTGAAGGCCCTTGTAGGACTTGAAATTCTCCATCTCTAATTTGAGGATTTTACCAGATATCATTGAAGGCATGGTTTTAGGGAGAATTAGGGTTACGGATGGAGACTAATTAAAAGATTGAAAGAGGAGAAAGAAGCTATCTAGGGTTTGACAGAGAGGACATTATTTAACAGGAGATATAGAAATGGCGGGAGGGAAAATTTTTTGGGGAAGACTGTTAGTGGACTTCCATTTACCATTTGCGAATTGTGTTGTTTTGGGCGCTCGATATTAAATGATTTCATTTCATTTCAGGGCTTTTATTTATTTATTTATTTTAAGATAAATTAATTTAAATTATTTCGTTATTACTTTAACTGCTTTTTTAAAAAATTTTAAATTCCTTAAATATTTTTTTCTCTCTCTTTAATTTTTCTTTTCTCTCTCTTTCTGCGATTCAATCCTTCATCTTCTTCATTTTTCTTGGTTGCCATCTCTGTCGCTCTTCTCTTTTTTCTTCATCTAATGCCTCTTTTTCGCTTCTTCTAGAGTTTCTCTCCTCCCTTTGTCTCTTGCGCATTGCATTCCGAAAATGCCAATTTGAATCCCGAATTTGTTACTTCTAGATTGAATTCGAGTTCTGATTCTTCTGAACCTAAAATTAACGAGTTTGGTGGTGAAGGAGATGGTTTATTATTGACGGATCCAGTGTCAAGATCTTAAAATATCCAGAGGAAATTATTAAGACAGCCATACAAAAGAACGCAGAGCTATACATAAAGAAACAATTAAAACACAACTACAAACAAACTATATGAGACTGAATAATCTGAAGAGTAGCCAAAGGAAACTGATTCAAACTCACTCCAGAGCAGGGCCTATAATCAGCAACTCATATGCTAATACTCAGGAGGAGGGCGACAAATACAGCTAATTTTTGTTATCAAAGGTGCATAACTAATTACAAGAGCCCCATTATTAACTTATACTGCAATAAGCGACATGCATTTGGTTCTGGCAGAGTCAGGGATTGAAAAACATATGAAACCTGCACACGATCTCTGAATCCTGATTCATCATTCAGCATTTCCCTTGTCGCTGCTCAAATTATTAGTACACTCTCCTTTGCTGCTAGATTCATTAGTGCTTTCTCCTTCTGGGGGATTTGTTACCTTGACTTCCTTATTATGTTCCACAGGAACAGATGAATCAGCCTTATTGCTGCTATCAGAACCTTCAGCCTCAGGTGCCTGCTCTCCATGTACTGGCCCAGTTTCCAGCTCCTGACATCGGTTGATGACTTGTTGAAGTTCTTCATGGAGGTTGAGTGCCTCGAATAGCATTGCCTCATCGTCAGTTGTGGTCTCTATGATCCTCTGTATGACAGGTTGCGAATGCTTGCAATTCTCCAATAAACTCACGGTCAGATCCTCCTGCAGCCAAACAGGAAACTTTTAGAGTTATATTGGAAATGTCTCCAATAGGTACTACAGTAGAAATATAATGTATGCGTGTCATTAGTCATGTGACATGAGTAGAAGTACACCAAGAATCTAAAATTACCTTTATAGGTTTTGGTTCAGTTTCAGCATTCAAAATACTAGAGAGAAGTTCAAGGCTGTTTCGAGCTGTCGCAAGACATTCATTCTTTTGTTCAACTGATAGATACCCACTGTTGTATTGGAAAGTAGAATTGTTTGCACTACCAAATGCACCTTCTGTAGCAGGGTATCTTTCAGATGGAGACAATGGCTGCTGATGAATATATGATTCCAGAGAATAGTTCATTGGAGCTGAATCCCCATTTTCTACTGCTGGAGGTGCAGTTCTTCCCTGCAAACTCTGCCACGAACACAAAAAAAAAAAGGTTTCAATAACCAGTGGCAAATTGAGGCATTCATTTCTTTCCACAGTTTTCAGAAATATATCACAGTTAGTGCACCAGAAAAGATAATGGCAAAAGAAGCATGCATCTATGCTGTGATCAACATAACAAGAGGGTATAAGGGATCAATGGAACATAAACCAAAGCTGAGGCACAATAATATGTCGACGCTTTAGCGAGAAAGGATCCAAAAAGGAACCACTTTTGCTCAAACTAAAAAGCTCTGGGGCCTCTTACTTTGAAAAGGAACAATGAAGTGTGTGAATACTCAAGCATAAAGACTGAATCTACAACTTCAAACCTCGCAATATTGTTTTACCACTAAGTGCACTAGTAGATCCAAGGGAGAAATACCAGTTAAAGCAATTTGTACATCCCCACAGTTGCCATTTGAAAACAATAGACTCTATGCTTTTGCAGCAGGAGAAAGCGAAAGCTGCACATGAATGATGGATCTGCAGTTCTATAGGTGAGGTAACTCATTTATAATGCTCAAGATATTGTAAAAAACTCTAAAATGTAAAGGATTCAGGGGATTGCACAAAGCTTGCTCAACAAAGACAGCAATCAAAAACAAATCCTTGATAAATTCCAAAATGAGCTAAAACCTAATTTGCAGTAAACAAATACCACATTACATAACATTCAAATCAGGTTACTTATACTATCAAAGAGTCATGAGAGAGCTTACAATATAGGTTTGTTGAAACACAGGCAGATAGTCAAGATCCTCAGATTGTCCCCAAGCCCTAATCAATTGAAAAGCCCTATCTCTATTTGTAGCATCTGCTTGTGGATTCTCAATCATCTTCACCATCTCATCCAATACTTTCTCTGATGCCACCTCTGAGAACACTTTCTCACAATTCATAGTACAAGCTTCTAACAAATCGAGACTCAACCTTTGACTAACCGAATTCTTACCCGAAATCTTCTTTTTTATAGCCCTAACAATCTCAGTCCCATTAAACTCCTCACTATTAATCATAGCACAAATCCTCAAATTCATACCCCAGTTAGGCTCCTCCAGCATTTCTGAGGTAGCTTCATCAACCATCTTTGATTCAGGCGTAGGTGTTTGTAGCATCTCTTTCATCTTATCGCTTACAAGTCGACTCATTTGAGCTCCACCTGTCTTCAACCTCTCTCCCCATTGAGAGAATTTCAATTTGTCCATTACGTTTCAAAAGAAAACCCTAATTCGACAGCAAATAATGATTAATTTAACGTTTAAGAATAAGAACAGTAACCGGAGGTGATGAATTGGTAACCGGAGAGAGGAAGGAAAAGTCAAAATCTAAGATACGCGTGGATGGCTGAGCGGACACGTAGCAGTAGTGGGACAGATAGGCTTACCGGTGGGAACTGTAAAAGTAGTTAAGTACTGTTCATGAAGATATGGATAGAATCAGAATCCTGAGTTGGATATGTTCAACCGAAGTGTGTGTCGTTTGACGCTTCTGGTTGTCGTTTTCACATTTTGTAAGGATTTAATAAATCATTATTAATTTACACAAAACAATTAAATGTAATACGTGATTTGTTCTTTTCATCGTTAGCTGCTAACTGAATAAGGACAGCTTTACATACCATAAGATATCATTAATTAATATTTAGCACATATTTTTAGACTAATATTTAACACATTACATTAATTATGAACCACAAAATTTAATTAATTTTTACATTAACTATACCGTGGGGATATTACTTATCTATTTGTTTTTCTTAAACGAAATTCCGGCCACCAACAAGAGGCCACTCCGACGACACTCACCTACCAACAAAAGCCGAACACAAGACGAGTTCATTGACACCAATGAAACCATGATTGGTAGTCGGAGGTGGCCACACAGTATTCAAAAAATACTATGACTTTCGATGCACTATTCCATCGCTATGGTGAATATTCGTTTAAGACAATAACATCAAAATCCCCTATGAGATCGTCTCTTTGACATGCATCTTGGTCATGATTGGTTGTTGCATGTTATAGAGGATAGAGAAGTAGCAGAGGGTGGCAACAAGAGTTGGCTACGGGCCAGTTCCGGGCTTCGGCCTGCCGGACCACGGTTCAAGGGAGTGAAATCGGAACCGGCCGGTTAGGTAGTGGGCCGATTAACCGACGGTTTAGGGAGGCGGAACCGGCGGTTCAAGTCCGGTTCACGGTTCCCTATGGTTCCGGTTCTAAAATTCATTGAACTTGAATCGAACCGTGACTTGGCCGATTCAGGTTACGGTTCTGGTTTTTCGACGGGTCGGGCCGAACCGGCCCATGGCCATGTCTAGTGGTGACGATGATGACTATGGTGGAGGAGGAGAGCTATGATTTTAAATTATAAGATTTTAAATTTATTGCTTTTACAATTTAACTCAATTTTATATCTTAAAATCATAAGATATATTAAAATCGAGCATAAAAATAACATGAATGAATTAAAAAAAAATGGGAAAATGGAAAAGCCTTCCATATAAAATTAGCCCGGGTAAAATAACATACCAGCCTATTAACTCATGATCCGATCCGAATCCGAATCCGAAGGGAGGCGCTGGCACAGTAAATAGTAATTAACGGAGGAGTTGGAGCATTACAGTAGGGTTAAAAAAATAGTCTACATTCGTAAGGGTTTAACAAAAAGGATGCAACAACAACAACTGAACTGAGGAGAGCGAAAGGAATTAACGAACAACCACAAATGGTTTCCCTCTCGACTTGGTTCCGATATACTACCTGCAAAATGGAGTACTCCATCGCTCTCGGTTTGAAGGTTTTTCTTTCCCAAAACCCTTATTATCTTTTCAAATAGGGTTATTTTGCTAATCCACTTGTCGCTGTATATGAATCGATTTCTTATACTAATCGTCGGACATCGATTGTTCTGTTAGTGATGATGGATCAGATTTCTTTTTCATTATATAATATTTTGTCAGTATGAACAATTTAGGAAAAAAAACCATTTCTGCTATGTTTTACATGATTGCTACAATTTGTTGTTCGTATAATTGTTAGTTGTTATTGCAAGATCTTTTGTTTTAGATCAGGTTGTTTCAATATTACTTTTGACATTCATTTGTTCTTTGTTATTTTGTTGCTTATTTCCTATTCATGAGATTTTTTAAATGCTGGCTTCAACATTCTTCTTCTCTTTTTCCCACGCTGAATAATGTTTCTAAAGTTCAATGCATTCAGAGTTAGTTTTAATTTGATTTTGCATAACAATCTTCTTCCTTAAATGTAATGCAGCACTATCAGAGAGGTCAAATTGGTAACACTGAAATTAAAGATGCACTTTGGAAAAATCTACTTCAAGGGAGGTTGACATATTTACATTGGAATAAAGGACAAGAAATGGCCCCAACAATTGGAGAGCAAGGGGGGACTCTTCTTGTTCGGAAATTACCAATTGCTGACCCATTGTAAGTTAAATGATACAATTTCTATTGTTTTGGAAAAAATAGTCTATATTGTCTTATGTTGGTAAGGCATACTTGGATTTTTCAGTTATTGTAGTGAAGCATATTATTTGATTGATTTTACTGTAGATACTGGGGACAATATATCCTGTGTGTTGGTTGACCTTGATTGATAGTTGTCTTAATGCCTTGAGAATTGAACTTTCATTGGTGTCCTTCTTGGTTAGTGTATAATATGTGAGAGAGTTATGATTCTGCTTTACATAGTGCAGGATAGATAGGTTAGTAGACAGTCAAAGTATTGACTGGATGCATATGGTGTCTCTAGGATGATGGCTTTGATTTGCATGATGTCCTGTGTGAGAAGATAAGTCTGAATACGTTTGGAATGCTATTTAACAATGAGGAATCATGTGAGATGATAACCCCTTTTGGTGGCTGTGAAACATATATGCATCGGTTCATTCGTTTTCAGATGGTGAGTAGGTGAAATAGCCGTGGCACTTTGTGCACGTGGAGATGGAGGATAACTCAAGTATGGCAAGGAGGCATTCAGAATTCACCTTTTTTTTTGGGCATTTTCCATATATGGGTGATTTTGAGAGTAGGAACCTTTTTTGATAAGCTTAAAGTTTGGTTCCACTGATCCGTTCTGTAGTCATACTTCAAAATTTTTGGCATAGTGGAAAATTTTGTTTTGATCCCTTTGCTTTTTAGAATTTTGTTGGTTTTTAGTGTTGTATTTGGTATTTGTTTCTTCAGACCGAGTTAGAGTGCAAATATTGAGTAGGTTAGTGCTTAGGGCAGTAGATGTCCTTTTTGGTGCACTTTAGATGGAAGTTGAGAGACCTGATATAACTTATAAGTGCAGAAAGATCTGTGATCTATTGGTTTAAGCTTTCAGGTTAAGGTCATGCCCAATATGAATCAATCCACTTCTTGGTGCTTTTCTTAGTGTAAGCATGGTTTTAAAAAGTACAAGTAGAATGATTTGGGTGAGACTTGTAGTACCATTGGTGAAGTAGGGAGGTGTATTGACTTTGGGTTACGATCATATTCTGGTTGAAATTTGGTGCTGCTCGCGAGTCAGGATTCCACCCCAATAATATATGCACGTGCAATCAGGGCCTTTGCATAAGAAAGTACTATTGGATAATGACTTCGGAAATGTTAATGACATTCAGCTCATATACCCATGCATCGTTAGCAGATGAAGAGTTTTGAATTGAATATCCAGACACTTTATTCTCTTTCATTTCACATACAAATTATATTAATTAGTATGAGTATTAATGGAACCAACAAAAGAGATATATCGTTTGAAAGTATTATTCTTTTCAACTATTGTTTCAAATATTACAACTTTGTTTGTATATTACCAAAGGTAAGCTAGTTTTAAGAGCCATGGGCATGTTTTCTGGAGAATTTGGTTAACCTTGTTTCGAACTGCTTGTTTTGATGGGCATTTACACCTTTTTATTTTCATAGTTGGTTGATTCTGGATGGAAAGTGTATGCCAACAGTTTTCTGGAGTATGTGGCCATCACCACGCTAATTGAATGGAACTTGAGTTGATAAGAGAGGTTGCAGCAGTTTTTGATGACTGAATGCGATGTTATCCTTTTTCCACTTTTCTGTGTGATCTTTCTTTTCTTTATTCTTTTTTTTTTTTTTGTAATCTTTGCCTTATTCCTTTGTGCATTAACAGTTAAACCCAATGTTCACAATTCTGTATATGGTCCTCCAGTGCATTGATTTGCAAAGATGGATGGTCTGTTCACAGTTGTGATTGAAAGGTTTTCATGTTCTCCTTATTTTGCATAACTGCCTCACTGTCAAGGAATGGTTTCCTTATGTAATGATTGTTGCTTTTGAGGGTGTATGCCCTAGGTTTTATGAACTTAATAAATGGAGTTACTGCTGCGCCCGGCCTATGGCCTGGGAGAGTATGACAGCATCAATACCACATTTAGTTCCACTGCTGGTTGTCAGTTTTATATATTAGGCACTGAATTTGCATGTTCGTTTGAATTGCAGTTCGTTAATATAGCATGGGCTTTTGTTAATTCCAACTGAACACCACTGGTTTTCTTTTGTCTAGTCTAAAGCTAGTTTAATAGATGGAAATTTCATATTGCTTGCAAAACTAAATTAAATTTACATTCAGTTCAACCACAAGAATATGAGATGTTAATGATACTATATGGGCCTGGCAGTATTTAAAGGATGTTCTAGTGCTCAAAGAAGCTAATCTTGCATTTTGGTCTGTAGCATGGTTCCAGGTTATGATGGTGCAGTTTGTCAATGCATCATGTTGAGCTTTCAATTAAGAAAAATGGAAAATTATGTTAGAACCCTCACCAGCTTTATGTATAATGGATGCCCATTGTATTAAACATACATGATTGATGTGCTAATGGGTAATTATTCGTGTACCTAACCCTAATTGGTTAGCAATTTTTTGTTGTCCTGCAATTCATGTATGGGAACATACCATGGTCTAATTTCAAATATATATCATTAGAGCTGGTATACCTTTAGGAACATGTTTGGATCTTCATTAGGGCACCCTCCCCAATTTCTTTTAAAGTTTCCTCCTTATTTTTAACTTAATTTTAATGGAAGTTCCTGGATTAAAATTTGGAAGAACAAGAGCAAAATTGTCCATAAGCTTTGTTTCAGTTGAATTTTTTTATTCACTGAGATTGGTGCCTCAAATGTTTCTTTCTAGGTTTGCCTCTATTTCACATTTGAAGAAATAGAAAGCAGCTAACAAGTAATTTTTCTGTCAGTGTTATTATTTATTTCATCAGGTTTAGCCAACATCATTCATTACATGAAAACAAATTTTATCTGACTCAGCTTCACTGATAACTGTGTGCTTGTTTATTACATAAATTGGGATCTCTTTGAATTTTTATTTGTTTATTAAACCCTTGGCATGACACATTTATATATTTCTCAAATTTTTACTTCTTTTCATGCACGTTGTCTTGATATGTACCTCCATCATTTCGTGACAGGCGTGTTAAAGTTGGAGATGTAGTGGTTTTGAAGGATCCTGCAAATTCAAGCAGCTATCTAGTCAGAAGATTAGCTGCAATTGAAGGGTATGAAATGGTCTCTACTAATGAAAGTGATAAACCTTTTGTTCTTGACAAGGATCAATGCTGGGTGTTGGCTGACAATGATGAGTTGAAGGCCAAGGTGAGTGCCCTTTTAATATGGGATTAATAGATGTGGGAACCCATCTCATGCATGTTACATTTTCTTGTTTTCCTAATTTTTTATTTGCCAACCCTTGTTTTCCTAATTCAAAATAGCAAATTGTAGTTTTTATTTTTGAAACTCCCCTTTTTTTTTATTTAAAAAGGAATAAAGATATTTTTCCTCATATTAGGCTTTCATCATTACTAAACTTGCTTTTTCGATCTTGAAATAGCCAAGACATGTATGTTATTTATTTTCTTCAAGGTTGCTATTTTATTGTGCAATGTAGATTCTTATTTGCATACTAGCTACAGAACATAAAAAATGTTTCAATTACAAGTTTTGATTTTAGACCCTTGCTGATTGTCTTATTTGGAATTTGGGCAACTTATTTAATTCTTTCCTTTTGTTGTCCTATTTTGCTGGGTGTATCGGCGGGTGTTATAGGAAGCCAATGACAGCCGAATATTTGGTCCAGTTCCCATATCGGACATAGTTGGCCGAGTCATATATTGTCTACGAAACGCTGTAGACCACGGTCCTGTTCAGAATAGGTGATCTGCTTCATTCCAATCAGCTGAAACCTCTTTTGCAGCAGTAAATGGTTGATATTCTAAGTGGAACTGAAAATTCTTGTGTTCATATTTCTTGAACAGTCGTAGCAGCATGCTCAAGGATTATCCGGTGCTGCAAGTGGAGCTGGATCTGGAAGAGATGGCAAAAAATCACAAACAGTAGCCTATATACTTCAAATGCTCAAACTAACTTGGTTGATATATGTCTTATTTTATCCTTTTTCCTTCTATCCAATCAAAGCTATTCTGGTTTGAAGTCCAGAAGGAAACTAACATTTCGAACTTTTCAGGTTTATCGGTTAGGAGGGCTGCATGAGTAGTGTTATTTTTGGCTGGGGTCGCAACGAGGTAATTGGCTCTAAATCATGAAGGCTGTGGTATTTCAATTCTGAGTTTCAACTTTCAGAATGGAATTAATTTGTAATGTGAGGAATCTAAATAAGACATGGGAAAAGAAGAAAAATGGAATCTTTATGCTGCTTCTGGATTCATGTTGGGACTCCTTTAATGGCCTTCATTCATATACATGAATTTGCAGAGACATGATATTATAGATTTAAGTTCTGAAACATGGGTTTATTTCAGTTTTATTTTTTCTTTTTAAATAAATTTGGTACTTCCAATTTCCTCTCTTGAGTTGTGGAGATCAGACACATTTGGTGAGCAGCTTTATATCAATGGCTGATCTTTCCTTTTCCCCTTCCCCCTTGTTATTACCATTTATTTGTTTTTGTCCAGTAATTTTACATTTTATTTCGACCAAATAAATATACGAATATAATTATTATTGTTAACCAGAGTTAATTTTTTCCAAGTTCCTTGAGTTTTTATAGTAACCATGGTTTGAAAATACCAAACAACGTGACCATGGGCCGGTTCGGTCTGGTCACCCGCCTGAACCGGCCCGGTGCTGAACAGGCCCGGCCCGTCGAAAAATGATCAGTTCGGAACTGTGGGGAACCATGAACCGACCTTAAACCGCCGGTTACCCGGCCTTGAACAACCGGTTAACCGGACTTGAATCGCCGGTTCCGCCTTCCAAACGGCCGATTAACCAGTCCGCCACCGAACCGGCGGTTAACTGCGAACTGTCGGTTAACTGGCGTGGCGGTTCGGCAGGCCAGTTCCGGTTCCACCTCCCTTGAACCGTGGCTCGACTGGCCGAGATTCGGAACCGGCCCGGCCCGTGGCCACCTAAGAAACTGACAATATTATTTTAAAAAAGAAGTTATTAAAAAAAATTTTAACAATATATATATCGGTTTCGGATCCAACAATTGACCCGACGCGCTGCCGCCCGCTCATGCTTTTTTTGTTTTGTAACTCCGTCGTTTACCCCTTTAGAATCATGTAATACCTAATATGTCCCTTATCGATTGCTATTTATTAAGAAAATAAAAAGAAACAGAAACTAGAAAATTACTGCAACAAATAAAATGCAAGAGCGCCATTAATTCTTCAGCTCAAGCTCGTGTACAATGTCGCAGGCAATACATTTCATTGCTAAAAGTGTTTCAGGTATACTTCTATTTATGTTTATTCTCGACCTCCATTTAACATTTTCTTCCTCGAAATTCTTCTAGGCTCTGTTTATTTCCTGGGAAACCAGAGGAAAATTGGAAAGGAGAAAACTTGAGATTCGAACAAGGTTGTTACCGAAATGGGTATCCCAATTATCTAATTTCCTGGTCTTCCTTTTTTTTTTTTTTGGGTTTTTTCAGTCTTCCTTGCCATAGCTCGAGCAAATAGAGTGTCTAAATGCTATATTGATCATATTCTTGGCGTCAAGTAGTTTTAGCACATATCGGTTTGCTTGTAGTTTATTTATCCTTCCGCTGTTGAAGCCTTCTTTGGTCCTTCTTGAACTCTCCCCTATTGGGTAGTGAGAATTTATGGTTTATACACAGAACTTTTTGCCCCCCATCTGTTCGATAAAATGATTATAGATATTGCTTCGGTGGGGAGGCTGGTGTGCTGCTGGAAAGCTTGCTATTTGCTTGTTTATTTTTATTTTGAAGCTGAAAATTCACGTTTTGGTGGTGGTTTTTATTGTATTGTTTCTTCTTTCCTTCATTCATTTGATCCTTTGATATTATTTTCATAGCTGCTCCTTCAAGCTAAGTTCCTTTCTTATTTAGCCTATAAAGTTATGTCGCCGCTTGTGTTAGAGAATGTTTGAAAACTATACTACTGATAGTAGAAAAAGAGCTAGAATTTTCCTTAGTTTAGATGGTTCTGGTGCTGCCTAGACTCCCAGTTGTGGAGATGGTTATCTCGAGGTTTACCAAAGTATCAGAGGTTGCATGTGTAATTTAACTAACATCGTTTGCAAGGAGCTGGAGGGTGATCCCTTGGCAACAGGAATTATTGTGGGTGCCTGGTTTGTGGTGTATGGTTGGGATATTCTGTGTTAAATCTGCAACTGTGATTCTCTAACTGGTCGGCAGCATGATGTTATTGTGTTGTTTCTGGTATTAAATCTAAGCATTTTTTATTATTCAACTCCTTCGCATTGATAATGATGTGACTGAAGTCCAGAGCTTTGGTCTCACCAAATAGAAATTAAACTAAACTAAGAAGCTGCAAAGAATCTTCTTATTCTCATGTATTGAAATATGTTATTCTTGCAGGTTATGGACCTTCAGAAGGCAGATGTCTCCCTCGGTCAGAAATTTCTGGTAAAACAGCTGCTGTATCTTCATGTTCTTCTATCGGTAATAGTGGAATGTATACGCAGCTCAAGATTGGATCAATAAAATGTGCTTCTGGAGCAGCATCTTTTGTTTGCAAAGCAAGTTCTGGTGGTCCTAGGAGAAACCCTGACTTCTCAAAACAAAACAGACAAGGTTACTCCCGAAACAGGAACAGACAAAATGAAGAGAGAGAGAGTTTGGAAGACCTTGACGAACCTGAAATGTTCACTTCAAAGAACGGGCCATTACTCTCACTCTCATCTTCCCCTAAATTCCAAGCCACTGCAACCCCAGGACCAAGAGAGAAGGAAATTGTCGAACTATTCAGGAAGGTACAGGCTAAGCTGCGTGAAAGAGCTGCAGTAAAAGAGGACAGGAAAGTTGAAGCATCTAAAGGAAAAAGTAAAGAAAACGAAACTGTGGATTCACTCCTTAAGCTGCTTAGGAAACACTCCATTGAGCAAGGTAAGAAAAAAGTCATCACTGAAGATTTCGCCGTCAACCAGCCAGAACATAGTAGAAAACAAAATGAGAGTACACATACAAGTTTCCCTGGTCCAAATAATAGAGAAAGGAGTAGAGTGACAGAACCTAATTCCTCATCTCTGACTAGACCGCCATCAAACTTCCGGCGCAAGTCTCCAGTTCCGCAAGTGAAATTTCAGCCCAATTATTCGAATGAGGACCCTATTGATTCTACATCGTATATGGTTATGAGTGGCGAGAAAAAGAAGCAATTTGAAGTGCTTCCTGACAGTGGTCTGCAGTCTGAATTTGAGCAAGAGGAACCCGAGTTGGAATTAGAGCAGGACCTGGAGTCCTCTTTCCCTGAGGGCGATGTTTTTGACGAGTTATCAGAAGGGGAGGCTTCAGAAACTGGTAATGTGGACGAGGATAACGAAAATCAACAACAACAACAGATCAAACAAGAGGATTTGAGTTCTTTGAAGCTGCCAGAACTGAGGGCATTAGCAAAGTCTCGGGGCGTGAAAGGGTTTTCGAAGATGAAGAAAGGAGAGTTAGTAGAGCTGCTTAGTGGTGGCTCAGAATGATTAGAGTTAGTCCAAATCTAAGCGAGTTAGAGTTTTTTTCCCTTCAAGTGCTGGTTTTTTTGTGTTCTTATAGGTTTACTTGCCTTGTTTCCTGTTTATTGATTTCAATTTATGCCGTTAGAGAAAGATTTTGGTTAAGAAGAAATCAGTTAATCTGGTTAGGAAACTTGAAACTATTGCAAATGGTCTAAAACTGACCGTTCTCTATTTTATAAGTGGACTGATTTTTATAATGCTTGGGATTATCGATTTACTAATTAAAATGTTAAAAATTATTATTTATAGTGTTGGATGAAATAAATATTAATATAATTATACTATAGCTTTTAATTTTTTGTAAACGGTTAGTGCCGTCAGAGGTGGCCACGGGCCAGTTCCGGGGCAGGGTTCAAAGACAGAGGAACCGGAACCGAGCCCTTTTTTTTTTTAAATTTAACGGTTAACCGGCTGTTTAACTTAACGGCTCAAAAACGGTTCACGGTTCGTAATGGTTACGGTTCGAAAAAATATTGAACCAGAACCGGTCCGTTGACCGAACGGTTTCGGTCACGGTTGAACCGTTTCCGGTTTAATGGCAGGCTGGCCGGGCTTTTGGCGGGTTAGGCTGGGCGGGCCAACCCGGCCGTGGCCACCACTAACTGTTATTCAAACAATTGTATGCTAATCATAGAATTAAAACATAATAATAGGTTATGTGTTATTCATAGTTATCTGGTATTCAAAGTATTTTAGGATTTCGTAGCACAATTTTAGAAGTTGCTAGCCTTGTTGGCATTTTATGCCACGTGGCTGACAGCTGCATTCTCATTTGGCAGATAGATTGGACGTGTGTGCTGAGATGGCATTGAATTGAATCCACACGGACACAGGTTAGCGAAGTCTTATCGGAAGTTTGACCCTCCAAAAAATAATTTACTCTTCCTCTAATCTTCATTGGTAAGTTTTCTTCTGAGGAATTGCGTCATACCTCTCTTCTTCGCTCCATGAATCCAAGCATATATATTTATTTCCATATCCATTGAATTATTATTGATCAAAAAAGGTATTCAGAAGAAGAACAAGAAGCTGCGAAGTTGTAAATTGTAATAATGGGCCAAAGTCTGGATTCAATGACCCAAAACCAATCGAGAGAAGAGTTGCTTTATCAACTGATCAATTCTGGGAACGTGGAAGCCATTAAAGCGCTTTGCAGAGAAGGTGTTAATCTTGAGGTATCTAAAGTTCGGATATTTATTTTTTCCCTGTCAATTACTTCTTTAAATTTAACGCTTAATATTCACTTCAATTTCTTAGAAATATAAAAATGAGCATAATTGAACTTTAGTGTGATGTATATAATTGGGTATGTAAAATATGTGTTTATTTGGAGAATTGTAGCCTAAAGTTGCATTCTTGATGCAGTGGATTGACAAAGAAGGGAAAACCCCTCTTATTGTGGCATGTTTGGATTCTGGGTTGGTCAATGTTGCCAGAACTTTGATTGACATGGGAGCCAATGTCAATGCTTATCGTCCTGGTTAGTTTCTTTGGCTTAAGGCCATATGTTGAATTATCCCCTGTTTGATTGACTTTGCACTTTGGTCTTTTAATCAGTTTATGTAATGATTTGGAGTTGTGGTTCTTTTCCCTCTACAAATGATGAATGCACCTTCATAATCTGCAGGGCGTCATGCCGGTACACCTTTACATCATGCAGCAAAAAGAGGCCTAGAGCAGACTGTTCTGTTACTTCTTTCCAGTGGAGGTATGTCTTTTGTGCTTTAACAAATTTGAGATTCTTTGCTCCAATATACAGGTGGAATGTTCAATGCTGTTTGGGTTTTGAATTTGATGTTTTTTATTTATTCTGTAAAAATCTCAGCAAATGCTCTAGTGAGGAATGATGATTGTCACACTGCTCTAGATATTGCTAGAATAAAGGGGCATGTCAATGTTGTCCGTGCTATTGAGGTGAGCTTGAAACTGTGAAAACTAAATCGCATGCTACTCAAATTTCTTTATGGATCTTAGAAGATGATATGTTAATATTGCCAAGTTTTTAATTACATATTTTCATTTTTAGAATCAAATTTGCTTTTTCTCTGGATGGCTACGGGAGTTTCATGGTCCAGGGTTTCTTGAAGCATTAGCTCCTCAATTATTATCAAGAGAAATGTCTGTACGCTGACCACTTTATATTTTAAATTATTATAATGCTCTTTGTTTAGGGTGCTTGACACCTCTTTTTGCAAGATCTGAGTTGTATTAATTTTGTGTATGCCATTCTTGAAGCATCTCATAAATTATCTGATTAATAAAGCTTTCTTGGTTACAGATGGGTTGTCGTTATACCTTGTGGTTCCAATAATCCCTTGAAGCCCCTAAAGTTGGAGCTTATCGTTTATTCCAGTTTGCAGGTATGTTAAATTCATATGTAACTCTTTGTTGTGTGCTTCACTTAATATCTAGCTTTCTGCTATTGATATAGTATTTGCTTGTCTCAGCCTATGAGTATTATTATGTAAATGAATTTTCAAGCATTTGTTTATAGATATGGTTCAGTCAAATATTCTTTCTTAAGCTTCCTTGAGGTCTAGTTGTATGTTGAGCAGCATGGTTATCAAGAGGCCTTCTTACTTCTACAAGAGGACCTTTTGAAAAAAGTTTGAAAAATGAACATGATGCTTTATCTCCATTTTAGGCATAAATCTTTCTCATTAGTGACCTTTAGAGTATTTTCATACTTTTTGGATATATAGTTTGGTACATGAACTTTGTACTTCAAAATAACAATATGAAGTTCTCTCTTTTACTCATGTATATTTTCTGTTATTAATTTGTGAATCTTTCAAGTTTAGTGTTGATTAATAAACAGGATGCTCAACCTCATACAGTAGTAGCTCTTTGGAAGGCGATGGTTGAGGAACCCAAATTTCATCAGTCAGATCCTAGACTAACCGTATTTGACAGTTCCACGAGTAAGTTATTGATAACTGTTAACAGAAAGCTACTATATATTATCTAACTTAACCATCATGATTGGATCTGAATTTGGCAAAGATGGTATTTTAACCAAAAGCAAAATTTATTATTTGTTGATTGATATGAATTTCATGGAAACTTTGTAGTGCATGATATTTCTCTATATGATACATATGCATGCCATTGCTGATTGCAAACACTGAAGTTTTCTGATATATTTATTAGTCTCATACATCAAGCTTCTGTTGTATTGTATATGATTTTTTTTTTTATTTTTTTTTTATTTTTATGTTTATGTCCCAGAAACTCGGTATAGATTTGCATCATTCAATGAGGGTAACAAGCAGCAGCTTCGCATGTTGTATGATGCATGCCGAGGAATTCCTCAGGTATACTAATTCCATTTTGTGCTACTCATATGGGATAAAATTTACTTTCAATTGCTCATCATCCTTGGAACTGGTTCATGTAGATGATTGTGACTTTGGAGTGAAATAAGCTCTTGTTTGACTGTTTGAGATATAAAAAAAAATTTCGGTAGTCATAGATGATGTCAGGGTATGGATTCAATGACAGTGGCAGAGCCAGGATTCCATAGAATTCAATTCATTTTTTCAATCGAACTTAATTCTTGCAAAAGTCATTCCAAACAGGTGCTAAGCAATGTATAACACTAGTTTGGGGGATAGAATGAATAATTCCCCTAGAATAAATAAAAGAACACATCTTTTACAATTTCTTTCGATGGTGGTTGTGTAGAAGGTAAGGATTATGATAAAGTTGCAATAATTCTAATGTCATATTAGAGAGCCAATTTCATATTTTAATTTGTTAAGCGTAGTCCATGTCAACACTTCGGTGCTTCAGAAATTTGTAGGGCTAGCTAGCATTGGTGTGAAATATTGTGGGGCCATTGCTCTTCTCCTAGTTCTATACAATGCCACAGGTATGCAGTGAAATCTTGGTTGAGGCTTAAGTGTGAATGTTCCGGGTTTTGAAGTAAGAAAAGAGAGCCTGTTCTTGATGAAGTGTTCAATATTGGCTACGATGGTTTGGTTTGGAGTAGTTGGTTTTGAATTTCTCACACCAATTAATGTGTTTTTAAAGCAAATTCCATTTGCTGACTTCATGTCTCATATCTATTATGCAATTCCACCTGATGTTCTGTGGTCTCATTTATTTCAGGTTAGGCATCCTCCAACTCACCATAACTCTGGAGTTGCATCTCCAGTGACTAGTCAACAAACATCTACAGAAGCTCTGGATTTAGCAATGGCATTAAGTGCTTCCATTCAGTCTGCCGCCGAAGAAAGGCCACCGCTGAATGCTCACCAGATTCCTGAAACAATTAACCCAAATGGATGGGGAAATGCTTCACAGAATGAGAGTCACCATGGCTGGGCCATAACTGCTATATCTGCAAATTCAGAAAGTGATTCCGTTCAGTCTGCCGCCGAAGAAAGGCCACTGCTGAATGCTCACCAGAATCCTGAAACAATTAACCCAAATGGATGGGGAAATGCTTCACAGAATGAGAGTCCCCATGGCTCGGTTATAACTGCTATATCTGCAAATTCAAAGGCAAGCAGTAGTGGATGGATGGATAAAGAAGAAACCGGAGACTACAACGGATGGGGAGTTTCTTCTTCTGGGTCTATAAGCAATCAAAGTCATACAAAAACCCATGAAAATACTTCTCTCGCTGTTCAAACAAGCGGTTTAGATACTACCTCAGTTTCATTGGCTCCATCAGCTCCTCCAATTCCCGATGAAGCTTTTGATGAAGGGCCAATCCGCTATCCAACAATTGATTTCAGTCCAGGAGATTCAGTTCTTCCACCAGAAGAGTGTGGACCTTCTGTAAAAAGTAACGCGAAGGACGGAGATAGTTCTTCCTTGTGTATAATATGTTGGGAAGCTCCCATAGAAGGTGCTTGCATTCCTTGTGGTCACATGGCCGGTTGCATGGCTTGTCTGAGCGAGATAAAAGCCAAGAAAGGCGTTTGCCCAGTTTGTCGAGCTCAAATAAACCAGATTATAAGGCTCTATGCAGTTTGAATAGTGAAACTGATCATTCCACATCTGTTGTTGGTTGGTTTTAAGAGAAATTTCATTGATCTTGCCATTATTTTTCTTGGCTTTACGAGCTTGTTCTGTAACTTAAAAATGGTGCATACGAAGAGAGGCCATAGCAAGATAAAATTTCTGAAATAGAAGATTGGTATCAGAACAACAAATTTGTGTTTTTTGTTATGTACATATTTCAGGTTTCTGCTACTATATGAACACACTACAAAAGGGAGCTTCTGAAAATGATATTGCTCTATTGTTGTGAGTTACAACAATATACTAATATTTTGAGGTTGTTTTAAGGCTTATAAGCTAATTTTATAAGGCTTATAAGCTAATTTTATACAAGAGGCAAAATGTTAAAGAGGAATCAAGTAACATTATAAATAAAATAAAAATAAATATTTTGAATAAAAAATAAAATTACTACGTAGTAGCAAAAACAATACAGTATATAAGTATTTTTTATAGGTAATTGAATTATTTTTTTATATGTAATTCATTCTGGGTGGGAAGATGATAGGTAATATCAATGAACTCGTCGGCAACAATCCGCTACTTCTAGACATACCAAACCCGTTTTTGTATGTATATATATATATACATGAAACTTAAAGTTTGGCGTGCCTTCCAATTCGTCACACTCTCTCACGAGATCTCAAGACGTTGCTCAAATCTCTTCCAAATAGGCCATTTTACTTCAATTTCTCTCTATCAGAGGTCAGTTCAGATTCATACTTATTCTTCTACATACATACACTCTGCTTCTGTTCTCTTCTTCTTCTTTTATGTTGCTTACTTAGTCTTTTATTTTCAAATATTTAATTGAAACCTGAAATCAGTATCATTGAATCTTTGTTCATTCACTAGTTTTCTGATCTGGGTTTTCCAGATCTGGCCCTTGCTTCCTCAAAGATGGATTCTTTTAATCGTTTTAAGATCTGGGGATTGACACTTTGCATACTTTTCCAATCTGGGTTTGGGTTTTATCTTCCTGGTAGTTATCCCCATAAATATAATGTCGGTGAAACATTATCAGTGAAGGTTAATTCTATCACTTCAATTGATACTGAGATGCCCTTTAGCTATTATAGTTTACCCTTTTGTAAGCCTGAGGAAGGTGTCAAAGATAGTGCTGAAAATCTCGGCGAGCTCCTTATGGGAGATAGGATTGAGAATTCACCGTATAGGTTTAGGATGCATGTGAATGAAAGTGAGATCTTTTTGTGTAAAACTGAGCCTTTATCTGCTGATGCATTTAAGCTTTTGAAGAAAAGAATTGATGAGATGTATCAGGTTAATTTGATTCTTGATAATTTGCCCGCAATAAGATATACTAAGAAGGAGTCGTATATGTTGAGGTGGACTGGCTATCCAGTTGGAGTTAAGGTTCGGGATGCTTATTATGTGTTTAACCACTTGAAGTTTACAGTTCGTGTTCATAAGTATGAGGAGGCCAATATGGCACGTGTGATGGGAACTGGGGATGCTGCTGAGGTTATCCCTACTATTGGAAATGGGGGATCAGATGTTTCTGGTTATATGGTTGTGGGGTTTGAAGTGGTTCCTTGTAACTTCTTGCATAATGTTCAGTCAGTGAAGAACTCGAAAATGTATGACAAGTACCCATCTCCTATTAAGTGTGATCCCACCAATGTTGCTATGCCAGTCAAGGAGAATGAGCCAATTGTTTTTACCTATGAAGTCACATTTGAGGAAAGTGATATAAAGTGGCCTTCCAGATGGGATGCCTATTTGAAGATGGAAGGATCAAAGGTCCATTGGTTCTCAATCATGAATTCCCTGATGGTTATCACCTTCCTTGCTGGTATTGTCCTTGTCATCTTCTTAAGGACTGTCAGGAGGGATCTTACTCGTTATGAGGAGCTTGACAAGGAAGCTCAAGCACAAATGAATGAGGAATTATCCGGTTGGAAACTGGTTGTGGGTGATGTTTTCCGTGCGCCAACCAACCCCTCACTTTTGTGTGTTATGGTTGGAGATGGAGTTCAGATACTTGGAATGGCAATTGTCACAATAATGTTTGCTGCACTTGGATTCATGTCACCAGCTTCCCGTGGAACTCTTATCACAGGTATGCTTATTTTCTACATGATTCTTGGTATTGTAGCTGGCTATGTTGCAGTTCGACTTTGGAGGACTATTGGATGTGGTGATCACAAAGGGTGGGTTTCAGTTTCATGGAGAGCTGCTTGTTTTTTCCCTGGTATTGCGTTTTTGATTCTAACTGTCTTGAACTTCCTACTATGGGGTAGTCATAGCACTGGTGCCATTCCAATCTCCTTGTATATCATTTTGATTCTCTTATGGTTCTGCATCTCTGTTCCCCTTACCCTAATTGGAGGTTATTTCGGGGCCAAAGCACCCCATATTGAATACCCTGTTCGGACCAACCAGATTCCCAGGGAAATCCCAACTCAAAAATACCCATCTTGGCTTCTTGTTCTTGGTGCTGGCACCTTACCCTTTGGTACGCTTTTCATTGAGCTCTTCTTTATCATGTCTAGTATTTGGATGGGCCGTGTTTACTACGTTTTTGGGTTTCTGTTGATCGTTCTGATCCTTCTGGTGGTGGTTTGTGCCGAAGTATCTCTTGTTTTAACTTACATGCATCTTTGCGTTGAGGACTGGAAATGGTGGTGGAAGTCCTTCTTTGCTTCTGGTTCAGTTGCTATTTACATTTTTTTGTACTCCGTCAACTACCTTGTATTTGATCTCAAGAGCTTAAGCGGGCCAGTCTCTGCTACACTCTACCTGGGATATTCTCTTCTAATGGTACTAGCCATTATGCTTGCAACAGGAACAGTTGGTTTCCTTTCTTCCTTTTGGTTTGTGCATTACTTGTTCTCTTCAGTGAAGCTGGATTAAACAATAGATTACATCATGTGTTTTACTTGTATCTTTTTCAGTTACTTTCCTTACTAAAATGTAATAACGATAATTTGATCAGATTCTTTTACCCATTATTTTATTTTATTTCAGTTTTATTCATAGTTTTGTTTAAGCCCTTTTACTCTTTCTCTCTCTCTCTCTCTCTCTCTCTCTCTCTCTCATATGCAACTCGGCTTTATAATGAAAAAGGCTTACACTTTCTGATTTCTTCTATGCTATTGTTAATAAAGGACGAATATTTTCCCTTGATTCACTGGCTTGAGCCACGCAGGTATGGTTTGGTAATTTGGCTTAAACATTTTCTGGTTTTTAGTCATGTGGAATTCTCTCTCAATCTCTCATTTTTTCTTCTATACAATTTGTTTTTATGTTATATTTTGATGGGAGGAGATGATTTTGTTAATGGGTTTTGTTTGTTTTCTGTTTTTGGTTCCAAGCTCTGTAACTCTTCTGGGTTTAGCCGGAGCAGTTTGAGGTGTGATTAAACCGTAAGCTGCATTTACCATACCCCAGAGATGCTATCGAGCAAAGCAAGCATGCCTTATTTTGATGTCTTTCATTTTGGGTAGTGAAACTGGTCATTCTACAGGTGTTGGTTGGTTTTACTTGAATTTCGTTGATTCTACCAGTTTATTTTTTGGCTTTACGAGCTTGTTCTGTAACTTGAAAATGGTGCATATGAAGAGAGGCCATAGGAAGGTAAAATTTTGAAACAGAAGATTGGTATTAGGACAAGTATTTTGTGTTTTTTGTTATGTACATAGTTCAGGTTTCTGCAACTAAACTGTAGAGAAGCATAAGAAGTACGTCCTCTCAAATCTAATTTTCTCCATTCACAATTGTAGGATTTGAATTTTGAAACTTGTTTAAGAAGCTTAGCGACTCATGCTGCTAGGTAGACATGGACATGGGTCGGTTTAGCCCGGCCGGCCCGCTTGAACCGGCCCGAACCGTTAGCAAACCGAGCCCACGTGAACTGTAACTTGAATCGGCCGGAGGACGGGCCGGTTCAGGTTCGAGTAAATTTGAAACCGGACCCGTTAAAACACGTGAATCGTGGATGAACCACCCCAAATTGTCTTCGAACCGCTAGTTTAACCACCCTAAACCGTCTTTAAACCGCCGGTTTAACCGTTCCAAACCGCTGGTCCCTAATCCGCCGCCGAACCACCGGTTTAACTTGAACCGCCGGTTCGGCGGGCCAGTTACGGTTCCATGTGACTTCGAACCATTGCCCGGCGGGCTGAGGCCCGGAACCGGCGCGGCACGTGGCCACGTCTACTGCTAGGCCAACCGGGGATTGGCATCAGAGTATTATTTTGATTGTGAAGGGAGTGTTGTGTTGGTGATTGGAATGAGAGTATGTATTATTTTGATTGTGAAGGGAGTGTTGTAGCTAAAACAGAAGAAACTGCTCATCTGCCTGCAGGAAGCAGGACATTGCTGTATGTGGATGGACCGACCACCAAAGCAAGCAATCCCCATTATTTTTTTTATATTTAAAAATTCAATTAAATTCAGAAAAATTATTTTATATTAATCTTTAACCCCACCCAGATGGAAGAATCCACACTAGGATCCAATGGTTTTGGTGGGTTCAAAATTTTTTCCCCCATAATGGGGAACCTCTCTTTAATGAAGATGTCCTTTGGAACAGGAAGAGACATGGCGTACACGCCAAATTACAGCTTGCCTTGCGTTCCCTAATTATCATCATTATCATAATCATACATGATTAAGGCTTTTTTACACTTTGATTAGTGTATTAGGACAAATTAATTACTTTATTAATTATTATTTATGTTAAATAATTAAGTGTCTTCAATACTCATAATGGCACTAATGCCAAGCCTTCTAATGTGAATCATTTGAAAGTAAATGGAACTTTAATTATTATGACAAAACTGCAATAATACCAATAATAATGCATTACTCTTTCACTATGATTGAATTATTTGTATAATAATAGTAATAAATTATAATTATAAATATGGCACCTAAAATTCGAATCTCCATTCTTGCTCCATTTTAGCGGCAGAGGTATGTCTTATGGTCTAATATTGGCTTGGGATAACAATATTCGTAAAGTAGATGTAGAGGGTGACAACTTGCATGTGGGTGAATTTGATTAATCAACATGTTCATGGTCCTTTGGCGGTATCAATATTGTGTCTAACATCAGAGATCTCCTGAATAGAGATTGGAATATAAAGGTGAGTCGTAGATAAATTTGCAATGTTCCTCCTTCGTAGACGTGGCCATGGGCCGGACCGGGCCGGTTCGGTTCGGTTCGGCCCGGCCCGTCGAAAAACTGTAACCGCTGGAACCGTAACCTGAACCGACCGGAGGACGGGCTAGTTCAGGTTCAGGAATTTTGAAACCGGAACCGTGAGAAATCATGAACCGGACTTGAACTGTCGGTTCCGCCTCTCCAAATTGTCGGTTAACCGCGAACCGGCTAACCGTGAACCGCCGGGCCGGTTCCGATTCCACCCCTTAAACCATGACCCAGAACCGGTCCGACCTGGCCCATGACCACCTCTACTCCTCCAGAACTTGTATCCAAATTGTATGAAACTCTTTTTGATAGAGGAAAGGTGGGTTAAGCATAATTTGTATAAATAATTTCGAAAATAAAAAAGAGCAAAGGGCATAATGGGGAATTAGTAGATTATTGCAAATCTGCAGCTGGAGAATCATGGTACTTCCCTCTGTAATCTGTCTTGTTCCTATTAAGATGTCCTAAGCTAATTTAAAAAAAGGGTTCCTTTCTTTGTTTTTCAAATAAAAATTGTTTCTTTCTTTCTCTTCTCTTGCACACAATACAATCTAATACTACAATTTCATTTGGGTTTATCATAACATAATCAAGATTCTTAATTAATTTTTTTCCTGTCCACAAAACCCAACAAATCTGCAACCAAACCTTAAAAGGGTCCTACCATTTTCAATTTTTACCCATTATTTTATTTTGTTTCAGTTTTATTTCATAGTTTTTGTTTAAGCCCTTAGAGTCTTTATCTCTCTCTCTCTTTCATGCAGCTTAGCTTTATAATGAAAAAAGTTTCTCACTTTCTGATTTCTTCTATGCTATTGTTAATAAAGGACAAATCTTTGATTATTTAGTATGCAATTGCAAGTTACATATGTTAATGTTCATCAAGATCCGTTTTTCCCTTGATTCACCGGCTTGAGCCACGCTTGTTGATATTAGGTATGGTTTGGTAATTTGGTTTCACCAGTGTCTGGTTTTTAGTCATGTGGAATTCTCTCTCTATCTCTCATTTCTTCTTCCATACAATTTGTTTTTATGTTATATTTTGATGGGAGGAGATGAGTTTGTTGATGGGTTTTGTTTGTTTCCTGTTTTTGGTTCCAATCTCTGTAACTCTTCTGGGTTTGGCGTTTCTGAGAACTTTTTGAATCAAGTAAAATGGGTTGATGATATTTGTGAAATAAATGTAATCAGATAGTCTTTCTTGTTGTGAGGCTTGGCTTTATAATGCTGCTATTTTTTTTTTTTTAAATACTGTTATAATTGAGTGAATTCACTATTCACCCCTTGGGGTTTGTATGGGAAGAAAAATGTGATTCTGGATATGCAGTGATTTTCATTTCTAGATGCAATGTGGATTTGTTCTCCTAGGTTTGCAGGGTGGTATTTGATTTTAAGAAGTGCATTTTCCTCAAAATTCTATTTTCCAAGATTTCAATTTCTTTTTTCCCCTTTTTAGGTTTCTTGGGGAATCAAATGCTTGGTGGAAAAGTTTTTTATACCCAAACAGTGAGTATGGATTCTCAAATTCCATAACACTTTGACACTCTTTTGTTTTTCTTTTGTATAAACATGGAACAGCCAAAGATAAAATGATCCTGATCGTGATAATTGAACAACTTTGTTTAGAATTTTGTTATCCGAGTAGAACTAGGTGCACAATCATTCTACAGTTTGGCAGCTGGTTTCTGATATCATCAGCTCGTAAGTTTGTATCACTTTTCTGTAAAGAGTCTGAATAGCAGATCAAACTGTAAGCTGCATTTTCCATGCCCCGTGGTGGATATGCTATCGAGCAAAGCAAGCATGCCATATTTGAACTAGATAATCTTCCTTGCTTGCATTGAGTTTGCCATAACTGTCCTTTGTGTTCAAGACATTTTGCCAAGTTGCGAATAGCTGTTGCATAGACTGGAGAAAGATCCCACTGAGGGTGGCATACTTTATCTGTTTGTCGGTATTGAAGAGAGCTCATTGATACATGGAAAGCATCATTTTGATGTCTTCATATTGAGCCGATCTACATCTTTGATATGTTGTGCTGCATGGTTTATTGGCCAGTTGACTATGTGCATTCTGGTTCTTTTCTGCCAACTCACGCTGTTTGATTTTAACGAATTATTTAAGTTGATTGAGGTGTGCTAGATAACACATTGAGGGTATTAAAGAATCCAGCATTTTCTTTGCAGGCAGAAACTTTTGGCTCTGTTAGACTTGTAGAATATTGCATAGCGATATCTTTTTATCACGTGGAGTTTGTTTGTTAGTTACTTGAGAGTTGATTGTTGAGCTATTATGTGGGAAGGGTCGGGGAAATAAATTTCTGTTTCGTTGAGATTATTTTAACTGTAACTGACATAAGCACATTCTTTCTCAATTTCTCTCTATCTCTCTCAATAGCTGTCTTTCTTTGTGTTATATCTCTCTTATATTCTGTTTCTCTTTCTATCTCTTCTTTTTGAACCCTTCAATCACCCATCTTGGGCCAAGTCCTTCCATTTAGTATCCACAATGTAAGTATGTCATTTAGTGGAGGTTTATATGGTTTTTGGCTCTCCAACCTCATGGAGTAGCTTTTGGGTATGGTATTTCTGAGATTCATATCAATTAGTATCAATTATCAAATATGATGAGTACTGTTTCTTTCAGTTGAAATGTCAAATAATTGCAGAGTTTTCTTTCGTGCGTATCTCTATCACGTCAGTGTGCCTTCAACTTGTCATCTTTCTGTTTTGTTGTTCAAGCAGCAAGAAAATGTCCCGCTGTAGCTATATATGCACATTCTTTACAGTGTGTTGCAATTTTCATGTCTAGACACAAAAATATTCTGTCTGATGAGGGCTTCGTGCACATAAAAAGTCCTTTAAATCGACCTTTTTCTCTCATTTTTGTCGTTTCAATAGCATAACCGGTATTAACTAGCCTGTGGAATCTTGAACCTGTTTCTGTTATGATGATTTACGAATATATTATCTTTGTCAAACATTCCCTTTGTAAATGAAATTCATTTTGCCACTAATTCAGAGTATAATTTTTATATGATTTACTTTTCTGTACTAAACAGGTACAAGTCTCATGGAGACAACACCTGTAAGATGTCTTATCAACAGTATTTCTCGATTCATTCTCCTAGTATCATGCCAGAATAGAAAAGCTATGCCTATTCAAAATGATTATAGGAACATGGTTATGGTATTAAAGCATCTGAAACCAGTGCTTGATGAAGTTGTTGATTGCGATATATCTTCAGATGAACTACTAAATAAAGACTGTGAAGAACTGGATTTCACTGTTAATGAGGCTAGGGAATTTATGGAGAACTGGCATCCTAAAATGAGCAAGATTTGTAGTGTAAGTAATCCTTTAATGTGTTTTTTTTTTTTACTAGATACATTTTGCCGTGGTGAAATATTTTCTTGGGCAGCCTCAACCCTCCCCAACACAACCCCAACCAAAAAGAAAAGAAGAAAAAATTGGCGAAGACCTCAATTATCTTTTTATGCCAGTTCTCTTACGAAGTTTTCCCATATGATTGGCTCACTATTTATCTGTTAGGATGTGCTAGTTATTATAAAAGTTTGTTTGTGGCCTTTGTTTTCTGTAAATTCTTTCTGGGATTTCAAAATTCAAATTAACACATCTCCATTTTAAATGTACAGGTTTGGCAAAGCGAAGCCCTCTATACAAAAATCCAAACCTATGCGCTAGATATTTGTCACATTTTATCTAGTTTGTTGCGATCTTCACCATCCACTCCAAGTTTAACTTGTGTTCAGGTTTGTAGAAAACTGTTGCGATTTCGCATTCAATATTTTATTTTCTGTCAATGATTTTCCTGTTTTATTTCTATTCTGGCGAATGCTTCTGGACTCAGTTTCATTGTCTCAATTGTTTACCTGAACTTGTGCACAACTAACGTTTGGTATATATTTATCAGCGCTGTATGGAAGAGATCCAAGGTTTGAAAAATGAAACAATAACTGAACAGATAGAGGAAGCAATTAGAAGTAAAAGAGAAGGTGCCGTCCCTTATGTTGATCACCTTATGAAAATTATTGAATCACTAAGTTTGACATCTGATCAGGAATTCTTTAAAGAAAGTGTTGCTGTGGAAAAGGAGAGAGTGAATATTGAAGTCAATAAAGAGAATGGAGACTTGGATCATTTCAATAAAATTGTGGACTTTATCTCTGAAATGCGTAATTGCTTGCTTAAAAGTGACCGCTTTGAACCAGAGAGTGGGGTCCCAATTCCTCCATATTTCCGGTGTCCTCTGTCATTGGAACTCATGTTGGATCCTGTGATTGTGGCTTCAGGTCAAACTTATGAGAGGGCTTCCATTCAGAAATGGCTTGATAACGGGTTGAATATGTGCCCAAAGACCCGTCAGCCCCTTGCTCACACAAATCTCATTCCCAATTATACTGTAAAAGCTATGATAGCAAATTGGTGTGAAGAAAACCATATAAGAGTTTCAAGTAACTCTAAACAAACTAATCATACCGCAGCTCCAGCTCCATCTCCATCAGATCACAGTTTACAGTGCTCAGATAGTTTCCATTGCTCTCAGTGGAGGAGCAGTTCTACATCAAAAGCGTCGCTTGAAGTTGGAAATGGATTTGAGAATCACAAGATTGATTTCTCATCTAAACCAAGTGGAGAAAAACCTAATCGATATGAAATCAGGCAGACTGAAAGCTTTGGACGTCCATCTCATGAACTGTCATATATTCACAGTCGGAGTGAATCAGCCTCAAGTGCCATATCCAGTATTGAGTATGTGCCTCCAGTATCAAATGACGCATTAGAAATATCCAACAGGCATGGAAAAGCAAGCAACTTATCACGAGAGATCATGTCTGAATGTCCTGCTCCATTGCCATGCTTTTCTTCCTCATTGTCCACAAGTCACTTCTCCACTAGAACAACAAAAGCAGAAGCGGGAAGCAATGGAAATATTATCCACAATAGAACAGTATCTGCTCCCCTTCCAGACGTGGGTGGTGATGTAGCTACAATTTCTCATGTCCAGAATTTGATAGAAGATCTCAAAAGCCAATCAAGTGACTTGCAAACTGCTGCTGCAGCTGAACTACGGCTTCTTGCAAAGGACAAAACGGAGAATCGTATCATTATAGGCCATTCTGGTGCTGTTGGGCCCTTGCTTTCTCTACTATACTCTGAAGTTAAGCTGACTCAGGAGAATGCTGTCACTGCTTTGTTAAACCTATCAATCAATGAAGAAGTTAAAGCCATGATTGCTGAAGCAGGAGCAATAGAACCGCTTATTCATGTCCTCAAATCAGGAAATGATGGAGCCAAAGAAAATTCTGCAGCAACACTATTTAGTCTATCTGTTTTAGAAGACTACAGGGCAAAAATTGGGCGATCTGGGGCAGTCAAAGCCTTGGTGGGTCTTCTGGCTTCTGGGACCCTAAGAGGAAAGAAGGATGCTGCAACAGCTTTGTTTAACCTTTCAATCCTTCACGAAAACAAGGCATGTATAGTTCAAGCTGGAGCCGTAAAGTATCTTGTTAAGTTGATTGATCCCTCAACTGGAATGGCTGACAAGGCAGTTGCTCTTCTTGCAAACCTGTCAACCATTGGGGAAGGGCGGGTGGCAATTGTGCGTGCTGGAGGCATCCCTCCATTGGTTGAGATTGTTGAATCAGGTTCTCAGAGGGGGAAGGAAAATGCTGCCTCTGTATTGATGCAACTATGCCTTGATAATAGAAAGTTTTGCACCCTTGTTCTGCAAGAAGGAGCAGTTCCTCCGCTTGTTGCCTTGTCACAGTTTGGCACACCAAGAGCAAAAGAAAAGGTATGCTTTTGACTCATCAAAAAAAGCTTAGCACTTTACTCAACTTAGCATTTTTAAATTCTTCTGGGCATATCAATCTGGGAAGTTTTATGCATTTTCTTTATATATTGCACTGACACATGATCTGTTTTGCATGTTTTATGCGATTGCAGGCACAGCAGCTTCTAAGTCATTTCCGAAATCAGAGGGAAGGAGCCATGGGAAAAGGTAAATAATGAAATGAGACAAATTTTGTTTGATTGTCTTCTGATTGCTTGCATGTATTTGCTCTGCATCAAGCTGCTTGGAAGTCTTCTTTTTCTCTTATATTTTTTAGATTTTAGCAATATTCGTTAGTCGGTAGTCTTGATTTATTCTTTCATCTTTCAGTAGGAAGAATAGCGTTCATGTTAGAATTCTTTTTTTTTTAAGTTTTCCCAAATATATTCGAGTGCAGTTACTGGCGATTTGTTTGTTCGTTTCATTTTCAGTGTCTTAGTTACTACAATGTTTAACTGCCTGGCACCAGTGTAATGTATATAGCATGTATATATATAACTATTTTCTAACTCTTGTAGCCTTATGAGTTTTTGCGACACTTGATGTGACTGTACATGTTTCTCTCTCTATATATATTGATTTTGATGTAGCAATATTGGAAAATTTGGCAGTTTTCAGTTGCTATATGTCTGTTATAGGGTTAGTTTGTTCCTTGGGATTTAGGAGGAAGGCCAAACCATATCCATATCCATCACCTTGAACTTTGTGTTATCTTACAATAGCACCATAAAATCAACTTTGTTGATATTACACTCTTAATTTAGTAGAGAAAGAGTAGCAGCAATAGTTTGAGTTTGCGCGTCGAAGCTTGGGGACAGTAAGACTCATCCCTGTCCAGGCTTGAGCCCTGGGATTTGACAGCCAGAAGCGACGAAGGGGGGGCTGGCGAAGGCCGACGACTAAAGATTGACTCGTTCGATAAACAAGATTGGGATGCCAAACAATGGGTTAAGCTTCTAAGATCGCTGGAATACCATCACGTTGATTGGCTTCATCTCAGAGGGGTTTGCGGAAAATTCTAGTAAAACGCGGACTTAACTTTAACCAATAGCTCCCTAGATGTCCAAAATTGGACTCAATTGAAAAAAATTACCAACTTGGAGCAGCATACTGTAAATTGTTAGGAACGGCTGCATTGCATGGAGCTCTGTTGCTAATGGCGGATTCTGGCTGCTGGAATTCTCAAATTTGTCGAAAATTTGCAAAGTTTATCTCATTTGGGCAACAATGATTTTAAGGGCGCTTTTATTTTCATCAGATTCTTCATCGTTTGGACAGAACAGGCAGAAAATGGTAGCAACTGGAGGCAAATACCCATCAATAGGTTCTTCTCGATGAGAGGAAGCTATTTGGTGTATTTCATTTCCATTTACAGTATGATGCACTAAGTTGATAAATTCTTTCAATTGAGTCCAATTTTTAACATTGCAAAATCACGCAAAGTTGATCGATATGGTTTGGCTATTAGGAGGATGTAAAAATAATTATACTGTTAAAAACTGCCATTAATTTAAATATTACAGTCAACCAAAGTAAGGTAGGCTAAAATTTTATTTAGGGGAAAAGACAGAGAAGTTGGCATATCTAGAGTCATAGAGGACCAAAAACTCCATAGTCAATGACCTAATTGAAAGATTTTAAAATTATATAGGCTATTAATAAAATTAATTTGACGCCGATGGCTGAATAAGTCATTTTATAACTTTTTCAAGGACTAAAATTTAATTTTACAATACGATTCATATCCTATTAAAAGGGTTATGCAATTATTATTAGGGTTTCACTTTTTCTGAAAGATGGGTCATTTTTTTTGTATAATTAAAATTATTAATAAATTATTATTGTTAATTAATGAGATTAGCATTTCAAAATTACCTCAATTATAGGTTACATTCATGTCTTGTCTATATATAATTTAAGCTTTTAGATCAAATTTCTCTCTGTGCCATTAAATGCCAGTGGCTATTTTTAGGTTTGGCTTTTTTTTTGTTCATTTTAATATTTATTTATTCGTGTACTGTGATAAATACTCTTTATATATAAATATAGTGGTGGTCATGGGCCTGGTCGGTTCCGGACCACGGTTCAAGGGAGGTGGAACTAGAACCGCCCGCCAAACCGCCGGACCGGTTAACTGGTGGTTTGTGAAGGCGGAACCGGCGGTTCAAATCCGGTTCGCGGTTTCCCACGGTTCCAGTTTTAAAATTCCTTGAATCTGAACCGGCCGATTTATATATATATATATATATATATATATATATATATATATATATATATATATATATTAAGCTGTCTTAGTCTATAGTTTTTTTTTTTTTATTTCATACAAAATTTGAATATTTATTATTATATAAGAGGTCTATTAATTTGGAATACAATTTATATCATCGAATTGAATTTCATAATTAAGGCTATTTTTAATAATAATTTTTAACGTTTTAATTAATTAAAATACTAAAAATTATTTTTTTATATAGTATTCAATAAATAATTCTTTTTAATTATTAATGTAATGTTTATAAACATTTTAACTTCTAAAACTATTAGCTTTTTATAAATAACAAACTGATACTATATTAAAATCGGATTTACTTATTTTGAAAATTCGAATTGACAAGAAGAGAATTGTCTAACCTTATAATTGAAGACGCTTATTCGATACAACTACAATAAATTATTTTAAATATAAAATTAAGAATAAAATCAAAATTATTTACAATTGTCGTGTTTGAAAAAAGTTAAATTTTCTAATTTTTAAAAATTTCTCTAAACAAATTCTCAATTTTTCGGGGCTCCGCCCGAAACAATAAGTAAATTTGGGCTTATAAACCTATAATTATTACTGAAATTGAAAGAAAGATGCTTTAAAATTAATGATTCAAACAAGAGAAAATGAATAATTATGAGCATAATTAAGAAAAATTAGTAAAAGTAATATATTGAAAAAGAAAAGTCATAATCATTGAATTTTTCTGTTTCCCACAATAATTGTTAGTTGTGAATTGTGACATTTTTTTTTTCTTTTTACTCATATTTTAATTTTAATTTTAATATTAAAATATAATTTTTCTTTGTTTAAATTTTTTTATTTTTAAGTGGAATTAATAGTGAAAATTTTATTTTATTTTTATGTTTTTTTTAATCCAAAAATAGCACCAATTATCTTATTAAAATTATTATTTTTTAATTACAAAGAGTTTATTATGTATATATTTATAATTTATTTATCCAATACCACTATAGAAAAGGAGGAAACATTATTTATTTATTTTTAAAGCAATTTATTTTATATGGGCCAATATTTCAAATCTTTTAAAGATGAGATGTCAGAAATTAAAGTTTTATTTATAATATTTTTTAAAAAAAGCAAATTTTTTTTTAAAAAAAAAAAATTAATAACAAAGGGTATTATGGTAATTAAATAGAATGAACTGTCATTCAAAGAGTACAGGTTCAAGAAACAAAATCATGTTATTCCCTTAAATTTTACCCTCTTTTAAACTTTCCTGTCTCCACCTTAACCTACTTCTCCCATTTTCTTCTTGCCCTAATTTTCAATTTAATTAATCCAATAAATAATAATAATAATAATAATAATAATAATAATAATAATAATAATAATAATAATAATAATAATAATAATAATAATCCAATAAACCAATAGTAAGAGCTGAGTTGTTGCACCTTTTATAGGAAGAACCCTATTAATTTCTCTCTTCTCATCTTTCTGTAAATATATGAACAAAATTTTCTTAACCCTCTTCTCTTCTCTTTCCCTTTTTGTTCTTTTGCTCATTTCTTTGGTACTGTTTTCTTTAACAGTACCAAGAAACCAAGAATTGTTTCAGATTATCAGTATAAAGATTTTGTTTTTCTCTCTTCCCCTTTCTGTGTTTCTTTAGAGAGAGAAAGAAGAAGAAACCCTTCTGATCTATGTTACTTTAGAGGGAGAAAACTAATAAACATCAAGAAACCCTTCTATGTTGCTTTAGAGAGAGAAACAAACAAAGAATCAAAGAACAAGGAACCCTTTCTGTGTTTTTTTAGAGAGAAAAAAAAAAGAAGAAGAAACCCTAAAGAAGAAGGTATTTTTTATATTTTATCATTTAATAAGATCTATTCAAGAAAGTGAAAAGAAAGAAAGAAAGAAAGAAAACTGTGCTTTTAATGGATTCAATCCCTGAAATGGACACTTCCAATTCAGGAACCATCGTACCATCATCATCGTCATCGTCGTCGTCGACAACAACACCTAGTCGGTACGAGAATCAAAAGCGTAGAGACTGGAACACTTTTGGCCAATATCTTAAAAATCACAGACCACCACTTTCTTTATCAAGATGTAGTGGAGCTCATGTTCTTGAATTTCTCCGATACCTTGATCAATTTGGAAAAACTAAAGTACATACACCAATCTGTCCATTTTACGGACACCCAAATCCACCTGCACCTTGTCCTTGTCCACTCCGACAAGCTTGGGGTAGTCTTGACGCTCTCATCGGACGTCTCCGAGCAGCTTTTGAAGAAAACGGAGGTAAACCAGAAGCAAACCCATTTGGTGCTCGTGCTGTTAGGCTTTATCTTCGTGAAGTTAGAGACTTACAGTCTAAAGCAAGAGGTATTAGTTATGAGAAAAAGAAACGTAAACGTCCACCGCAGCCGCAGCCACAACAACCGCCGCCACCACACAACCAGGCGTAATTTAGGCCTTGTTCGGTAATAACTTTTGAAGTATGTTCTCGCGTAATGCTAAAAGCTACTTTTTTTTTCTCGATTCCGGTTCGATAGAGTAACTTTTTAAAATTGCTTTTTAGCTGTTTATATCTAAACGTCATTCAAACAACTAACTCTATCGAACACTTACTTAATATCAAAATCCAAAATTTATTGAATACAGAAAGCAAGAAGGAAAAAGAAGAAAACCCTTTTCTTCAAATTAGCTATTGCTTTTAAGTAATTAGTACTGGTTTATGGTATTTTAGTGGCATATTTAGGGTTAGTACTAGTAATTAGCATTTTTTTTTGGCTTTTATTTTTAAATTAGTATAACTATTCTGTGTATTAGTAATTATTTATTAATGTTTGTTATGATGGAAACACAAAAAAGGGTAGATCTGCAGTGAATCTGCTTTTTATGCAAACAGTGATACTAATAGAAAAGTGGGTGCAAGAGTGATTGTACTGAAACTGAAGAACAAGACTCAAAGAAAGAGAGCATCTAACTGTTCAAACTCTATTTTATATATATATATATATATATATATATATATATATATATATATATATATATATATATATATATATATATATATAACAAAGATATAAAAAAAA